>CM029642.1:16596614-16857994 GCA_017311315.1 Dendrocalamus latiflorus | reverse complement strand
TGATAATGTGCTTTAATATTATGTTATGATCATGCTTGCTCAATTTGATTTTACTCATGCAAATCTTCGTAAAATTTGATGCACATATTTAGGGGGAGCTATTTGTTATTAGTTTCTAAATTGCAAAATTCCCCTTGTTCTTAATTGGCAAAATTTCAAAAATCTTGCGATATACAACTTGCAAACAAGGAGTATATCCAAATCTTAAATTCTTCTCAAAATTTGCTTATGTTGTCATCAATTACCAAAAAGGGGGAGATTGAAAGCATCTAGGCCCCTAAAAATATTGGTTTTGGTAATCAATGACATTATGTGAATATGGGACTAATTTGTATGTTAAGTGTTTAAAAGGATTAGTCTCATTAGCAAGGAAAGCAAAGATTCAAAGATCTCAAGGGTGACAAGGTAAATAGTCTAGATCTATCTTATCTTTACCGGTCTTGGAGATAGGTTGGAAGACCGGATTATAAGATAGACGCCGTACTATTAAGAGGGATCATGGTGATTGCTTGATCATGTTCAAATATGCCCTATGGATCAATTTAGGATCATGCATGCACTTAGAATTTAAAATTAAATCAAATTGTGCATTGTCAGGATTTTCGGAAGTACCGGCGTGTTAAGCGCGGTACTACCGCAGTGCGTAGTCGTAAAGAGTAGTCGTTACGACCACGTTGGCCATAGTCGTAGTCGTAAGTCGTTACGACCACGTAAGTCGTTACGACCACGTGTGTAGTCGTAAGTCAATTACAATCACGGCACGAGCGGAAGTACCGGCTCTGTATGAGCGGTACTACCGGAAGTGTGAGTGATCGTAAGTCGATTACGACCACGATGTGCTCGTAAGTCTTTACGATCACGCTGTAAGCGGAAGTACCGCGGGATGAACTGCGGAACTACCGCTTGAGCGGAAGTTCCGGGCCCCCGAGCGGAACTTTATTTCCAGAGAGCGCCCGGAACCGAACTTAGCCTCTCGGAAATCGGAAGTACCGCAGATTGTCTTGCGGAACTACCGCATGTGCGGAAGTTCCGGATACCCGTGCGGAACTTTATTTCCAGAGAGCGCCGGGAATAAAACTTAACCTCGCTGCGTTCGGAAGTACCGGGTCATGGAGCGGAACTTTCGGCATTCCGGAAGTACCGCGATTTCAACGGCGGAAGTTCCGCACTCATTGACCAACGGTCACTTCTGACGCTCTGACATAGCCGTTCTGACCAGGCGGCGAAAATCCGGAAGTACCGCCCGTATAACTGCGGTAGTTCCGGATTCCCTGTTTTTTCAGGATAATTTATCGCAACGGCTATTTGAGGGTGGTGGGGGTATAAATACATCCCCACCAGAACTTGTACTTGTAGTTGACCTTACATTGAACCCATTTGAGCTTAGTGCAACCTCTCACACCTCATTTTCACTCTTGTGCATTCAATTGAGGTAGTTGAGCCAAACTTCAAGTGCATTGCATTCTAGTTGATCTATTAGGCACTTGAGTGTGATCAAGTCATTGTGGTCTATTCTCTTGGTGCTTGCCGGCACCTAGACGGCTTGGTGGAGGTCCGGTGATCTTCTCAAGAAGGTTGTGAGAAGGCTCGGAAGATTGTGAAGGCTTGGAGCTCGCCTACCCAGAGAGGGAAAGGGCTACCGATAGTGATCGAGGTGATTAGGCTCAATTCGTGGAGCCGGTCCGATTCGTTCGGGCTTACCTCAACGTGGACTAGGGGAGACCGGCAAGTCTCCGATCACCACGGTAAAAAGTGATTGTGTCAAATTGTGCTTTGCTCTCTTGTGTCTATTTACTTTCAAGCAACGCTCTTTATTCATATTACTTGATTGCTTGTTTAGTTAGAGTAGCAATCCTTTGCCTAGTCTATTTGATATTACTCTTAGTCAATTTCTTGTGCTAGTGATTCTTGAGCCTTTCTAGGTTGTTTTAGGTGTACCTTTATTAATTTGCTTTAGTCAATCCATTAAGTTTAAAATTGCTAATTAGAATTAGACGAAAATTTTAAAACCGCCTATTCATCCCCCCTCTAGTCGGCCTCCTCGATCTTACAACTGTGTCCATTATGGATCCTCATCCTAAAAATGGAATGTTTAAGGGTTCTGATCCATGCATGCCATATATACACAAATTACATAACATTGCCAATAATTTCAAACTCGCCATGGAATTGGCACATCCTGCGTGGAAAGACGATATTTTTTACTGGCGTCGTAAATTCCCAACATGGGTTCCAAAAACTACGGACTGGTAATAACTTATAATATGTTTCATCTTTATTATCAAATATCATTTGATTTATCTATAACAATTAAACACGTGCTCTTCTCCAGCAACCTGTCAGGCTTCCTTGTATACAGTTTCATGTGGTCGTGGAATAGCGTAAGATTACCAGTTATCAACACTGTGAGCATATAATATTCTCTATGTATATTTTGTAGACTACATAGCAAATTAATAAGTTAACTTATTATCTGCCATGCACAGCGATCACATTCACTGAGGACGAATTTCTTAGTGGACATTTTGAAGAGCACTGAAAATGAATGTAAAGACATTATCCCTGGAGAACTCCAAGACCTACTTAAGCAAATCAGAAATTAGATGGTTCAGGCGAGACATGACTTATTATTGCCTTGTTATGCATTATAATTGGCCTAGGCTTGTAATTTCATGACCTGAACTTGCTGGTGATATACATGAGTGTTTTCCAGATTATATACATGGTGATATACAATTGCGTGAAACTTAAACTATGAAAAAAAAATCATCATTTGGTTGTTTTCATATGCATCCCCGAAATGCCGCCGTGGCTTCCGACTGCTTCTCGCTACAACGTGGTCGTAAGCTACTGACTTCTTAATGTGGTCGTAAGCCAGAGCGCAGACTATCGACCGTAGCGGTCGAAGCCTCGACCGCCGACTTCTTCTCGCGTTAATGTGGTCATAAGCCGCCGACTACCCAACGTGGTCGTAAACCACAGCGCCAACTTCTAATCCCTTCAGCTCTCGACAACGTGGTCGTAAGGCGCCGACTCCACAACGTGGTCGTAAACCACAACGCCGACTTCCGACCGCAATGGTCGTGGCTTCGACTTACGACTTCCGACCACAGCCAAGGTGGTCGTAGCTGCATTCGACCACGACCAACGTGGTCGTAGCTGCGTTTGACCACGGCCAGAGTGGTCGTAAATGACACTACGTGGTCGTAAACGGTCCTGATGCCCTTCGATCACGGCCAGAGTGGTCGTAAAACTCTCAGATGACCTTCGACCACGCCCAATGTGGTCGTAAACAATTCTGGTGGCCTTCGACCACGGCCAAAGTGGTCATAAACGCCACAATATGGTCGTAAACTACTCTGAGAGCTTTCGACCATGGCCAACGTGGTTGTAAACGACCTGGTTGGCTTCCGACCAGTGACTACGTGGTCATAAACGACTCTGGTGGCTTTCGACCACGGCAAACGTGGTCATAAACGACCATTCTGGCTTCCGACCAGTGACTACGTGGTCGTAAATGACTCTGGGGGCTTTCGACCACGGCCAACAAGGTCATAGAGATCTTTCAACCACCCAAAATGGGCTACGACTTTGCAGAAAATGTTCAAACCAAACTCAAACTTTCCAAAATAATTGTCAATTGTGAGTGTAAGCTGACAGGCTTTTTTGTTATCAACTTTATGCGCTTGTGGAATGGTATTAGATTACCATTGTTTTCAATTGTGAGTAAATAATCTTTTGTGTACTTGGTAAAAACATTCTACAATTAATTGTTATTTTATGACATTCAAGTGTAATAATTCGTACAGGATGGGAATGCACTGAGGACCAAATTCTTGGTAGAGATGTTGAAGTACAAGGACAACGAATCTAAAGACAACATTCCTGAAGATATACAAGAACTTATTAGGCATGTGAGGATTTAGGTGGCTTCAAAAGATGTAATAGCTGTGATGTTATTTATTGGCAATGTTGCTCTTCAAGCATAATTGCTATGGACTCAACAATATGATAACTCATCATGAATCTCTTTTGGCATGAGTCTTAATCTATCTCACTATTTACTTCATTTTTAAGAAACATAGTCTTAATAAGTGTGACTTGAGGTAGTCTTCTGCTGCTGAGCAACTAGAGGTAGTCTTCACTGCAAGGTTGTCATTTGGTTGTTTTCATGTGCATCCCTCAAATGCCGCCGTAGCGTTAGAACGTGCACTCTACTAGTGTAAATGATGAGTTTTGCTAATCTGTTTAATCAGATTACTAGATTATCTATAATATTCTTTTGCTAATTAGAAAATTTTCACAATAGGAAGGGAGAAAAACTGCAATATAAAATGAACACGATTATTCACAATTCCAATATGATTACACAAGTAATTAATGCCTTGGTTAAAAATCAGGGGAAATGGAAAAAGGAGAGAAAACTAAAAAAAATAGAATTGCAGAGCAGTCTGGTGGAAGCCGCCTAGCTATGCTGGCATGTTTCCCTTGGCCTCCGTCATCGCCGGCGCTCCTAGATCTGGATCCTGGGGCGGCGAGGAGGTCGGAGTCGACAGCAGTGAGGTCGGAGGGGGAGTCGAGGAGATCGGGACCGACAGTGGCGAAGTCAAAGGGGGCTGGGATGAGGTTGAGCGTAGCAGTAGTTGGTCGGAGTCGAGCCAGGGAGGTGGGGTGGAGGCGGCGAGGAGGTTAGGGCAGACGGTGGCGAGGTCCAAGGGGTCGGGGAGGAGTTCGAGGCGGCGACGCCCTTCAAGATTTGGATCTCGTGGGCGGCGACTGCCTAGCCGTGCCGACGTGCTAGTGCTACCCTTAGCTTCCGTCGGCGGCGGCGCTTCCGGATATGAATCCCGAGGCAGCGAGGATCAGAATCGACAGCAGCGAGGTCAGAGGGGGCGGCGAGGAGATCGGGATCGACGCCGGCGAGATCGGAGGGGGCTGGGATGAGGTCGAGGGCGACGACAGTCAGTCGGAGTCAAGCCAGGGAGGTACGGTACGGTGGAGGCGGCGAGGTGGTTAGGGCCGACAGTTACAAGGTCCGAGGGGGTGGGGAGGAGGTCGAGGCGGCGCTTAGGGACGCGGACGACGGTGGGGCGGCTCTTGGGGACAATGATGACAGAGGTCAGCGTCGGACAAGAAGAAAGGAGGCGGACAGTGAACCCTAGCACCAGGGAGAGGAGAGGAGAGGAGAAATGAGGGGAGCAGGGTTGGAATTCAAGATTTTATACAGAGGTAGGGGTGGGTAATTTCTCCCAACTTTAATGGCATTCTCTCTTCTTCCATCAGAAATAGCCATGAAAGCACCTCTAACCAGTTTTTGGATTTTAGGATTTTAATTATACGCTGGACTCGGTTTTCTCAATAAGCTGCTTTAAAACTAGCCTATTTGAAGGGACTTTGGCTTTAAGCCCCAAGCCCCAAACTGTAATGTCTTGATTCTCGTAATGCAAATTCAATTGCATGGAAATGTGTAAATTTTAAAAACCTTTTATGTGTTTCAGTGTTAGTTGATTTTTTTGGATTTCGTTCGAGAATTTTGATTGGATTTTGTGATTAACCAAATAAATAAAAATAAAAAAAACCAAAACCTATTACTAAGAGCCATGTAATTGGAAAACAAATTAAATGAAAATTTGAATTGAACCGCTGAGTTTTGATTGAATTTAAAATCATAAAACAAAATAGCAAGCAAAATAAAAATAGAAAATTGGAATATGAAAAGATGGTCCAAATTGAGTTCAAATTAAATAATGGAAGAGAAAAATAACAAAAGAACAAGAAAAATTCCAAAACCCTTGTTGGTTCGGCCCATTTCTTTCTCCCTTATTTTCTTGTCCAGCCCGACCCAGTCCCACCTCTTTTCCTTCTTTCTTCCCCAGCCCAAGCAACCCAGCTGCTTCCTCTGCTTTTGCCGAAGGACATAGTGACGTCGTCCACTCGTTGCCCCATGCACACCGTCGCCGCCGCCCGGCCCCGTCATTGCCACTGTGGCCGCACAACGTTCCTCACCCCCTGCGCCGCACGACAGCCACACCAGAGCCATACCCCGACCGCACCTCTAATATTGCTATTTAATTTGTACAGCAAAATATCATAAATTGTTCAGAAAGGTGGCTCATACTCTACTAAGAGAAACACTTTTGGTAATCAGAGAGGTGAGGCTAGAGGATCTCTATACTAATCTAAAAATTCGTACTTCTTTCGGAGTAGAACATGGGACTATATAACAACATGAATCGTGGCCATAATAAACCCAATCTAAGTCAAGAGAAACCCATCCAACAGAGTGGTTGAGAGAATGAGAGGGTAGCTAATTACTTAGCAAAAGATTTTTTTTGTATAGGATAAGGATTCAAGGAAATGTTTGAGAGGGTTGAGTGGACAACAACCCTTTTTTACTATTTTTGAGGTTGTGTTTAAAGAATTTATTGTTAGTTTTGCCAAAAATCTTTTTCTTTCTGTTGTAGACATTATTTTAATTTTCTCTATGAGATTTATTTAATCTGTTTTTGATATCGTGTAAGCTCGCGCCGTGCCTTTCAATATCTGATCTAATCCATGAGCTTTTGCGCAAAAGGAAGGGTATCATAGATTTGATGTGACGACAACGTATCAGAAAACTCAAAACTGTAATATGATATCGGGTACCAGCTTCAAAAGTTTTATTTAATCAGTCCCCTTTCGATAGTTGCCTGTAAGCGACATTATAGCCATATAGTCCTGTCGCATCCATTCAGAACATGGACTTGCATCGGTGTATTCTTCTTCTGTCTTTTCTGGGTCGAAGTTGACTGGGCTCCGTGCGATCAGCTCGACAGGCATGCAAGGCCCGAGCTCTTCACTGGCTTCCCCTCTTCTTCGTGTTGTTGTCTACGATTCTACACCAGGCAAATACCATGTGCAAACCATCTTTTTCATGTAAACTCCATAAAAACCACGTAAAATTTTTTAAAAGTTCTCAGAAAATAAGGTAGGGTAGATGATGTTATATAACACTGTAAAATTTTAAGGTTAACCATAATCGCATTTGCAGCATATAAAATTGACAAGCAATGAAATGAATAGTGATGAACAGTGGAACCACTATTCCTGTTGAAATTGTTTTTTCATATCTTGCAAACGTGATTAAGTTTAATCTTGAAATTTTTATAGGGTTCAAAAATATCATCTTCCTTACATATGATATTTTTTTCAATTTTTTAAAAAAATTAATGTCATCTTTTTTACATATGATTTTTTTCACAAATTTTAAAAAATTTCACGTGGTTTCCAATTTTTCATGGCATTTACATGGAAAGAGTGGTTTCTAGCAGGTATTTACCCAAAACCCCCCACTTCGACGCCCCGAGGCCGATACTGGCGACGTCGCCACCACGAGAGAGCAGAAACAGGACATGCGAGCACTATATATAGTACTTGTCCCTATGATTATTCACTATATGTTTTGGGATAGTACTGGTTTGCCCCGACTTTAATTCATTCTTCTCATATTTTCCTTTCCCTTTTTCTGGCAAAGCTCCCTTGTTATTTCTACTGACTTGGAGGTGGTGAAAACTCGCTCTTATGTCGTATCTCGATCACTTGCAGAGTCAGACTGTCAGTGAGGAGAGGAGGCTAGTTGACCTCAGATCAAATTGGCTTGTTCACTTGTTTCAGATTACAATGCTGAAGTGATTTAACTTTGGACGGTTCTTTGATCTACGCCGCACAGTACCACACTGGAACATCGGAAGAGTGAAGCTACTCATTTAACTGTTGGTTCAATTCCAAGACAGTACTGAAAGGGTTGCATTTTTGGGTGTGTGTGACTGGTGTGAGCATTTTTGTTCCTGTAATTTGAAAGGTAGAAGACAATCAAGAACAAAAAAAACCCCAGGAATTATGCTATATATTGTATCGAGGTTGCCTTCATATACACACACACGTACCTACCTACGTACCTTCCTTCCATTACACAAGTAATCAATGCCTTGGTTAAAAATCAGCGAAAATGGAAAAAGAAAAGGAAAATAAAAAATAGAATTGCAGAGCAGTCTGGTGGACGCCGCCTAGCCATGCTGGCATGTTTCCCTCGGCCTCCCGCCTCCGTCATCGGCGGCGCTTCTAGATCTGGATCCCGGGGCGACGAGGAGGTCGGAGTCGACAGCAGTGAGGTCGGAGGGGGAGTCGAGGAGATCGCAGCCGACAATGGCGAGGTCAAAGGGGGCGGGGATGAGGTTGAGCGCAGCAGTGGTTGGTCGGAGTCGAGCCAAGAAGGTGGGGATGGAGGTGGCGGGGAGGTTAGGGCAGACGGTGGCGAGGTCTGAGGGGTCGGGGAGGAGGTCGAGGCGGCGACGTCCTTCAAGATTTTGATCTCGCGGGCAGCGGCTTCCTAGCCGGGCCGACGTGCTACCCTTGGTTTCCGTCGGCGGCGGCGCTTCCAGATCTAGATCCCGAGGCAGCGAGGATTAGAATCGACACCAGCGAGGTTAGAGGGGGCGGCAAGGAGATCGGGACCGACGTCGGCGAGGTCGGAGGGGGCTGGGATGAGGTCGAGGGCGGCGACAGTCAGTCGGAGTCAAGCCAGGGAGGTACGGTGGAGGCGGCGAGGTGGTTAGGGCTGACAGCTACGAGGTCCGAGGGGTGGGGAGGAGGTCGAGGCGGCGCTTAGGGACGCGGACGACGGTTGGGCAGCGCTTGGGGACAGAGATCGGCGTCGGAAGGGGAAGAAAGGAGGCGGACAGTGAACCCTAGCGCCAGGGAGAGGAGAGGAAAGGAGAAATGAGGGGAGCAGGCCTGGAATTCAAGATTTTATACAGTGATAGGGCGGGTAATTTCTCCCAACTTTAATGGCATTCTCTCTTCTTCCATCCGAAACAGCCATGAAAGCACCTCTTAACCAGTTTTTGGGTTTTAATTATACGCGGTACTCGGTTTTCTCAATAAGCTGCTTTAAAGCTAGCCTACTTGAAGGGACTTTGGCTTTAAGCCCCAAACTGTAACGTCTTGATTTCCGTAATGCAAATTCAATTGCATGAAAATGTGTAAATTTTAAAAACCTTTTATGTGTTTCAGTGTTAGTTGAATTTGTTGGATTTTGTTCGAGAATTTTGATTGGATTTTTTGATTAACCAAATAAATAAATAAAAGTAAAATCAAAACCTATGACTAAGAGCCATGTAATTGGAAAGCAAATTAAATGAAAATTTGAATTGAACCTTTGAGTTTTGATTGAATTTAAAATAATAAAAGAAAAATAGAAAGCAAAATAAATAGAAAATTTGAATATGAAAAGATGGTCTGGATTGAATTCAAATTAAATAATGGAAGAGAAAAATAATAAAAGGAAAATTCCAAAACCCATGTTGGGTCGGCCCATTTCTTTCTCGCTTATTTTTTTGCCCAGCCCGACCCAGTCCCTCCTCTTTTCCTTCTTTCTTCCCCAGTCCAAGCAGCCCAGCTGCTTCCTCTGCTTTTGCTGAAGGACATAGTGACACCGTCCGCTCGTTGCCCTATGCACACCGTCATCGCCGTCCGGCCCTGTCATTGCCACTGTGGCCACACAACGTTCCTCACACTCTCTCTCCCCCTGCACGGCAGCCGCACTAGAGACATACCCGACTGCACCTCCGATATTGCTGTTTAATTTGTACAGAAAATATCATAAATTGTTCAGAAAGGTGGCTCATACTCTACTAAGAGAAACACTTTTGGTAATCGGAGAGGTGAGACTAGGGGATTTCTATACTGATCTAAAAATTCGTACTTCTTTTGGAGTAGAATACGAGACTATATAAAAACATGAATTGTGGCCATGACAAACCCAATCCTAGTTAAGAGAAACCCATCCAACACAGAGTGGTTGAGAGGATGAGAGGGTAGCTAATTATTTAGCAAAATATTTCTTTTGTATAGGATAAGGATTCAAGAAAATGTCTAAAAGAGTTGTGAGTGAACAACAACCCTTTTCACTATTTTTGAGGTTGTGTTTAAAGAATTCATAGTTAGTTTTGCTAAAAATCTTTTCCTTTCTATCGTAGTCGTTATTTTGATTTCTCTATAAGAGTTATTTAATTCGTTTTTGATAGCGTGTAAGCTCGTGGCGTGCCTTTCAATGTCTGATCTAATCCATGAGCTTTTGCGCAAAAGGAAGGGTATCATAGATTTGATGTGACGACAACGTATCAGAAAACTCAAACTGTAATATGATATCGGGTACCAGCTTCAATAGTTTTATTTAATCAGTCCCCTTTCGATAGTATGCCTGTAAGCGGCATTATAGCCATATAGTCACTGTCGCATCCATTCAGAACATGGGCCTGCATCGGTGTATTCTTCTTCTGTCTTTTCTGGGCCGAAGTTTACTGGGCTCCGTGCGATCAGCTCGACAGGCATGCAAAGCACGAGCTCTTGGGCTGTCCCGTCCACTGGCTTCCGCTCTTCGTGTTGTCGTCCACGATTCTACACCAGGCAAATACCATGTGCAAACCATCTTTTTCATTCGAACTCCATAAAAACCACATGTAAATTTTTTTTAAAAGTTCTCAGAAAATAAGGTAGGGTAGATGATGTTATATAACACTGTAAAATTTCAAGGCTAACCACAATCGCATTTGCAACATATAAAATTGACAAGCAGCGCACATGAATAGTGATGAACAGTGAAACCACTATTCCTGCTGAAATTGTTTTTCATATCTTGCAAATGTGATTAAGTTTAATCTTGAAATTTTATAGGGTTCTAAAATATCATCTTCCTTACATATGATATTTTTTCCAATTTTTTTTAAAAATTAATATAATCTTTCTTACATATGATATTTTTTCAAATTTTTTAAAATTAGACGTTGTTTCCAATTTTTTATGGAATTTACATGGAAAGAGTGGTTTCCACCTAGTATTTACCCAAAACCCCCACTTCTGACGCCCCGAGGCCGATACTGGCGACGTCGCCACCACGAGAGAGCAGAAACAGGACATGCGAGCGCTATATATGATACTTGTCCCTATGATTAGTCACTACATTTGTCGGAGAGATTAAATTGTGTTCACAATAGCCGACGGACGACCATCAGACGACGGTACAAGAACCAGGACAATGCTGACGACGAACCATGGGACAAGCAAAGTAAGCGCTACGAACTTACCAGAAGAAATTGTGCGATTTGGTGTTTGCATGATTATAAAATCTATGCTGCATTTCAATCACGACATGCTAGATCAGATCTCTTGCCTGTGGGTTATGACTTAAGAGCATAGGTCTAGTATTGGTTTCCTGATGCGTGTTCATTCAGCCCGCAAGCAGTTCGTTAAATGTCCTGACCCAAACAAGGCTGGTGTGTATGCACCATTTCTGAATTACTTGTGGTGGGAGTCGCCATTATGCATGCAGCTGAGTCAGATTAGCAGCGACTCCTTCGGCAGGAAGAAGCGCTATTGATCAATCAGCAGTGATGCCCATACTAAACAAACAAAAGTCATGCTGTCATGCGACCTTTGTTCTTCGCAGTTCCCAGTCTATACATACTGGTATACACTTGATTAGTTAAATATCACGCAAGTGTTATTTGGGAGAAGCCCACGGTATAAATACCATTTCGTCGAAGCCCAACTTAGAGGGTACCATTATAGCAAAAAACTCCTTGACGAGGAGTTTTTTGCTATTATGGTATCCTCTAAGTTGGGCTTCGACGAAACGGTACTTATACTGTGGGCTTCTCCCAAATAGTACTCTTGTTGTTAACACCTCTCCAAAATAGTATTCTCATGGATTTGAACTAATTTTTATTTGATTTTTGAACCATGGTGTAACTTTTTGAGTCAAACAAGCAAGGGTTTGGTACTGATTCTGTCGTACACTAGGCTACTGGATTGAATTACCTCGGTTCTCTTGTCGCGGATTTCTGCTTCATCGCCTGGAATCTTTTCTGGAACTTGTTCACCTCTGCGAAGATGTTGGGCGCACGAGCTCCAACGGTGTTGCCTTCAGAGACCCAGACCCTGCCACGGGGCCTGCTTGGACATCAAGAACTCGAGTGCTGCCAGATCCGACCTCTCAACCATCCTAAACACATAGTATATATAGATCAAACCAATCACAAATGGAGACATGGACATCAAGAAATCACAACTTCAAACTGGTTAGGAGGGAGGGTGTTGGTTGGTCCGTACAAGATGCAGTCGACGGGGCATGTCTGGATGGCGTCGAGGATCTTGTCCTCGGCGTCGGCCCACTGCGCGACGACGCGGGCGCGGTCGTAGACGAGCCGCTGCGCCGCCAGACCTCATCGCGGCATGGGGATGGAAGAGCGTCGCCGTGAGGATGGACGAGCTGCCGCCAGACAAAAAGAAATGGAAGAGTTCGTTCGTGCTACTGGAACTGGAAGAAACAAAATGAGCAGGGGCAGTTTAGTCATATGAAGAAGTTAAAATTCAAAAATCAAATGAAAAATTAGTTCCAATCCCTGATAATACTATTTTGGAGAGGTGTTAACAACAAGGGTACTATTTGGGAGAAGCCCACGGTATAAATACCATTTCGTCGAAGCCCAACTTAGAGGGTACCATTATAGCAAAAAACTCCTTGACGAGAGGTAGAATACTCGGAAAAACTACTAGCATCGGCGTCTGGTACAAGCTTCAATTCGCCTTTGAGCTTTCATGCTGGCTTTTACTTGCTTCGTTTTTGCGTTCTGTTCCTAGCTTATCGCCTGGTAAGTCGAGTCTCTTTCTTCTTTTTGAAAGCGTGGTTAGTCGAGTCTTGATCCCACTGCTTGGCTCGAACGCGTATTCGTCCGGTCAGTCAACTTGTGTGTTGTCAGCTGTGGGACCCCAGAGCAAGCTTTTCTTCTTGTTGACATCTTGTGTGAAAGAAAGAAAAGCATATTATTATTCTTCCTCAGGCTTAGCGGAGCCTGGGTCCTCTCTTCTTCCATCCGAAACAGTCATGAAAGCACCTCTTAACCAGTTTTTGGATTTTAATTATACGCTGGACTCGGTTTTCTCAATAAGCTGCTTTAAAGCTAGCCTATTTGAAGGGACTTTGGCTTTAAGCCCCAAACTGTAACGTCTTGATTTTCGTAATGCAAAATCAATTGCATGAAAATGTGTAAATTTTAAAAATATAGGACGTATTTTGAGTTTTGCACAAAAATTAATAAGGTGGTGGAATCGAAAAAAATATAGGACGTATTTTAAGTTTGCATAAGGATTAATAAGGTGGTGGAATTGAAAAAGGTATAAAAGAAAATGAATTAGATACCCATATAGTTGTCTAGAAAAATACGTCCAACCTGTAGCATTTAGGTGGCCTCCGTATTGGCTATGGTTGATGTTTTCTATCTACAGTTAATATTGTTGGTTGAAAATAAATAGTAGTGGCTGAAAGAATTGACTTTTAAGATAAAGGCGCAAGCGATAAGGAAAATAAGAGAAAGATGTATACGCGAGATAGAAGCGAGATGAATGGGTATATGATGCGCCCATGACTTTATACTTTATCCTCGAAGTGAGACGGGAGTGAGAGGAGTGAGAAAGCCACTTCAAGAAGCCGGTTATTTATGGGCCTGTTCTTTTCAGCTTCCAAAAGCTGCTTGTCGGCTTTTCTACAGTAACTAGCTTTTAAACGGAGTATTTTTTCAAGATATGGTCTATTAGTTAATTGTAATATATACTTCCCTGACTTCATTTATATCGGCAAAAATCGCACGTGATTTTTTGTTATTTTGTAATCCCTCATACAAACAGCCCAAAAGCCACAAGCCGCAGCCAAAAGCCACAAGCCGCAGCAAAAAAGAACATGCTTTATATGGCTTTTAACTTCTCAAAGTAGAAGTCAGAAGCGAAAGCCAATATGAATGCCTCTTAGCTAACACACCTGCGGACCAAGCTTTACTCGGTTGGCAAGCTTCGCCACCGCGCTAGCTGCTTGTCCAGGTTCGATCCTTGGATCAGTCTCAGGTGCCTCATCTCATATACACGTGTGTGTTCAGTAAAAAAAATGCGTACTCGCGCCCGTAAGGTACTAGATAAATTTAGGATTTATCCAATAATTTTCGCTTAAATTCTAGCATATGCTTCAGTAGGATGCACATGCGTATGTGCTTATGGCGTATGGTGTGAATGTGATGTGCGCGAGTGTCCGCCTTTCGTTGTAGTCTAAAAAAACTAGCACACCTCCGTATAATCCTGAATCTGTTCACATCATCCCTAAAAACTACTACTAATAATATGTATTGTTCCAAGTATAACTAGGGTATTCATGACTTTTTGCGGGTCATTTAACCGTGGTAACCCTATAAAGATCGTACAAGTCTGAAAAGTTAGGCCCCGTTTGGCACAGTTCAGCTTCACTAGTGAAGCTGTTTTTTTTTATTTCAGCTTCACGAGCAGCTTCACCGGTGAAGCTAAAGCTGTTTTGGAAAACTATTTGGCAAAACAGCTTCACCAACAGCTTCATGCATGGCTGAGAGAGGGCAATTGTCCAAGATGCCCCTGTCTACCTGACTTGTTCTAACATTTGGAGTTGTATGTTTGTATATGGTCATATGAATTAAAAAATAATATATTTGAATGAGTATGAATTAAAAAATTAAAATAAGAAAATTAAAATCAGTGCGAACGGGAGGAGAGGAAACAGGCGTGGGGACTCAGTGGCAAAGTGCTGTAATTTCTGTCAACTACAAGGGCAGTGGGTTCCTAGAACTGCTAGCCTGAGGGAGAGAGCTGTGAAAAGTTACTATTTTCAGCTTCACCCCACCCCATTCCCTTGTGAGAGCATGATTTAAGGAGCTTCATCCATGAAGCTGTTTGTAAAAAGGGTGTTTGGCAAAAAACAGCTCACAACAGCTCATGAAGCTGTTGGTGAAGCTGTACCAAACAGGGCCTTAGTATTCGATGCCATTTTTCAATTTATAATTTTTTTGCAGTGTTAGTGAGCAAATTATTACCCCTTACTGTTTGACACGTGTTTTAATTGGCTGGCAGGTGTTTGCATGTCAACTTGCCCGGGAAGTACAACCTAATTTTGACTCTGTTAGGAGATGGATCGACACACTGTGAACGCAGTTTACAGGATTGCATGGTCTGATTGCATTTTTTAATTGGCTGGCAGATGTAACATGAACGCAGGTTACAGCATTGCATGATCTGCTTGCCATATAGCCCATGGAAATGGACAAATAGTGCTCGTATGGTCATGCTCTAAAGAGCTTTTTTGGATGATTTATAACTGAAAAGCACTATAACTGGCTGAAAAAACACTATAATTGACAGAGACTTATTTAGTATAATTAAATTTAAAAGATTTAAAAATAAAAAAAATATGTTAGCCCATCACGTTTAATATAAACAAATACGAGAAAAAAGAACCGATATAAAAGCTCAAAAATGAAAAGTATAAAAAAAATAAAATTTATAAATAATTTAAAATAAGTCAGGAGCCAGAAGCTCAAATTGAAACCGACGGGACCATAATACTGCGTTCTATAAGATGCTGACACCATAGCATGCGAGTCACCGCTGACAACAAATGCGTCAGCGAAGCTACGTCATTGCTGACGACCGCCAGCAATGAGGATGCTAGCCAAAAGTATCACCAAGTGTCGATCGGCTATCACACCCGAAAAACGGCGCAGGCGCGGTCAAGCGAATTCAGAAGTTGACAGAGCTATCTTCTACAGAAGTACAGGGAAGATCAGGCACAGCTTGAAAGCGAATTTGGCTACGATCGAGCACTTTCTTTCTTCTAGCGGCAAAAGTTCTTAAGGATAATACCGTGCGCACGTATCACGTGATCAGCCACATTTTTGGGTTTTTTCTAGCTAAAGCCACGAATTGCTAATTATGGTATTCGAAGTTCAACTATCTATCTTTCACCATCACATAGCCCTTTTTTTTTAAAGGTTTTTGGTTTTGATTTTTCCAAGAACTGAAATAACAGGACAGTTTTTTAAAGCTACTTCTTTAGCTCCAAATAGCTTTTCAAACTTAAAATTGTACCCTCTTTGTATCTACGTCTATACTTCCTATCGTCGTGTTAAAAAATATAGACAAAATCTATCAACTGTAAAAAAAAAGAGAGCAGCAGCAGTAATATTTCAAAGGGTGTTGATAAATATCACCCGGATATTTTATTTCTCACTCTCGTCCAGATTTGTAGCCATTGGATTAGAGATCCTACGGCCCTGAATTCTCTCTCCTCCAAACAAATCTTCTCTCTCCAAAAAAAGATGTCGTTGTATCTCTAATTCAACAACGCCCAAGGTGGCCCTCAGTTTCTTGCTTGTGCAATGCAACACTTCAGCTTTGTTTCATCAACTGATTACCTTACGGAAGCGAGCAAGGGTGTCTATATAAAGCCCATGCCTCATGAGTCACGAGTTACGTCCAGAAGTACAACATCGCCTTGCTTAGCTTTCACATAAGCCAAGAAACTTTCTTCTTGAGCTAGTTAGCTAGCTAATTGTACGCAACCATGGTGCATTTCAACCACAGCATCCATGTCCTCCTTGTCCCGTACCCCGCCCAGGGGCACCTCAACCCGATCCTTCAGTTCGGCAAGCGTCTCGCCGGCCACAGCGGCGTCCGGTGCACCATCACGGTGACCCGGTTAGTTGTCGGCACGACCAGGCTGTCCCCCAACTCGATCCACGTCGTCGTCTTCTCCAACGGCTGCGACGACGGTGGCCCCGACGAGCTAGGCGGCCACCAGGGCCCCTACTTCGAGCGGCTCAGGGAGGCTGAGTGGGAGACGCTGGACCAGCTCCTCCGGCCCGAGTCGGCTCAGGGCCGGCAGATGCGCATGGTGGTGTACGACCCGTTCATGCCGTGGGTGCAGCGCCTGGCGCGACAGCACGGTGCCGCGTGCGCGGCATTCCTCATGTAGATGTGCGCAGTGGACGTCGTCAACACGCATGGGCGGGCCGCCCCGGGTGGCACTGCCGGTGCGGGAGGGGTCACTCGAGCTGCCCGGGATGCCGTGCCCGCTCGAAGTGGCCGACGTGCCGACGTTCCTGGTTCACACCACCTCCTTTGGCTTCACGTCGAATCCTCACAATAGTTTCGCACCACCGTTGCCATCACCGCCTTCAGCATCACATTGAGACTTTGTCAACGATGGCCTTGGCCACCGATGCCAGTCTCCATCTTGCATGGAGTTTGTCGCCACCCGCAGCCTCCACCTCACATGGAGTCTGCCGTTAGTGCGCCTGTCGTGGAACCGCCGCTCGTAGCGGCCCCACTTGACGACCCATCACCATGCGACATCACGTTGCCGCCACCAGTGTGCACGTCACGTGCTATTCTGGCACACCATGCTGGCTTCACCATGGCTGCGCGTACCTTCACCGTCATCCTCCAAAGCGCAAGGTGCTATAGCTGACTCGTTGCCAGCATCTGTAGCTCCACTAGACACATGCCGCTGCGCACGCCATCACTCCGACCAACGAGTCATCGCCAGGCAACTTCTCCTCGCACCTTGCTCCTGGATCTTGAGGTTTTGATACCAATTGTTGGAGTTGCTTCTCACAACTCCCAGCTCTAATACCAAATATTGGAATTGAATCGCTCAATCCTCTCTCTTGTCACTCTGGATAAACACACACTCAATTTTTCTATTGCTTCATTGACTTACTACTAGCAGGAATTACACGGCTTAAATAAGCCTCATGCACACACACACGACCTCCACACATCCACTAACTTGAGTATATTCTCATGCCTCCTGGAATCTATCCACGATGTGCACGAGACCACCTCTCATGGCTACGACCGCTTCTCACGGCACTCCAATTTCCGACTTCCCTCGTACTCTGATGCTCCGACTGCTACAATGTCCTTCGACCATACAGATTCAATCGGATATTTGACCGAATCTTTGACTTTGACTTCACACGTACTCGGAGTCTTCGACTGCCTTCACTCAAAGTCTTTAGTTCCAACCACCGTAGCTTTGAATACTGCTTCGACCGCTGCTTCGACCACTGCTTCGCGGTTTCGATCATTGCTTCGACCACTGCTTCGCGGTTTCGATCATTGCTTCGACTATGACTTCATCCACAGTTTCAACTGTAGCTTATTGGCCCTCACCAATACAGCCAGTTATTTCCAATAACAACTAAAATCTTGGCGAAATTGTTTTCACTAGGTCAGACCGGCGAGGTGCTAAAAAATCCCTCTGTTGGGCTTTTGAGATTGTTGCTTTGTTCTAAGCTTTCAATTCCAATCTTCATAGCCATGTAACTACTTAAGAGAATAATTTGTGAATATTTGAGAAAAAATTTCTGATATACTATTCACCCCCTCTCTCTCTGTTCCCATACCGGTTTATAGAAACCATAGTTGTATGGTTCTATTTTGAAATGAACCGAATGGTACCTGTCACAAACTAGATATAGGGTGGATTCTTTTGGACTTATGGTTCATGGCTTATGGCTTAAATATTTGAATTTTGGCTGTTCGAAGAGGTAGTATGCACGGGAAAATAGTTGCATGTGATTTTGACCGGTACAACTGAACTCAGTACACTTTTTACTACAATATTTCTATTAACCCTACCTTAAAAATACACCGTTTAAAAACTAGTTACTATAGATAGTATGGGTATAAACTGGCTTTAGGCCAAACCGAACTCACCCATCTACCCTACTCTATAATACACCAAAATTTTCTTTACTAAATCCACCCCCTCAACCACCCTCACAGTCATGCCTAATCTAAGTCCACCCAGATTTATGTACCAAGTAATTCAACTTCATACAAATGAATGGTCTGGATCTCTCCTCAAACCTTCTTCTCTTACTCATTGAAGATCCTAAGGCCAAAATCATTTGGATTATGCACATACCGCTCCGTTCTCCCCTGTGCCCCCGCTCGACCTGCGCTACCCCCTCCCTCCGCCTCCCCCGTGCCTCCCCCCTCCTCCCCCGCGCCTCCTCCGCTCCCTCCGCCTCCCCCGTGCCTCCCCCCTCCTCCCCCGCGCCTCCTCCGCTCCCTCCGCCTCCCCCGCGCCTCCCCCCTCCTCCCCCGCGCCTCCCCTCCCTCCGCCTCCCCCATCCTCCGCCTCCCCTCGTCTCGCCCCCATCCTCCAATTCCCCAATCCGATCCGCCTCCCAATCTCTCGAAACCCTAGCCGATTCTCAGATCGGACCGAACCCTAGCGAGCTCGCGGCGGCGATGGGGAACCCGGAGAAGCTGATGAACCAGATCTTCGACCTCAAGTTCACCTCCAAGTCGCTGCAGCGGCAGGCGCGCAAGTGCGAGAAGGAGGAGAAGGAGCAGAAGCTCAAGGTGAAGAAGGCGATCGAGAAGGTGCCCATGGTGGCCGCGGTTGTCAATCTGCACCGCCACTCTCCCCTCCCCCGTCCCTCCCGATCCGCCGCCTGCTCTTGATTTCTCTCTTTGCAGCCGCCTCCGCTCCGAATCCCCCGGTTCTTGCCGCCTCCTCCGTCTCTGCGATCTTGAGAGGTGAGTTCTTTGCGGTTGATGATGCGATGAAAACGTGGTTGGATTCTTGTGGGTTCGTGTTCTTCGTTGCTTAACACGCGCGAATGCATGCATGTTTAAGCTCCTAGAAATCCATCCAACTACTATATGTCATGCTAGCAGAATTAATACTTTGTGTAGAATACTTAGTTTGCTATGGTAGATGAGATCGGTAAAACAAGTGGTCAACAATGCATCTTCCTGAAACTTTTGATTAGGATTTAAGACAATTTGTACTGATGCCAAACTCATATTGATGAACACTAGGGTTGAGGTATTGCTTTGGCGGATCTCTGTGATCCTTGCCTGTAAGGTAGAAGCATGCTCTGTGTATATGGTTAATGTTTTATAATTCTTTTCTGTAGTTGATGTGCTTGGTCTGTATATTTTCATTCTGTATATTAGTTAGGTCTGACCTATAGACTATATAATCAATCCCTCTGTGGCAGGGCTACAAAATTATTGGTTCTCGTAGTGGGGTGAAGATTTGTAGATGGACAAAGTCACAGCTTCGAGGCCGTGGAGGGTGTTACAAGCACTCATTTTATGGCATAGAAAGTCACAGGTGAAAATTTTGCTTCTGTAACACGGTATTTGGAATGCTTGTTAAGTAGATGGTTGTGTAATGAGCAAAGCGTTCTCACCCCGTTAGGGGCCGCTATTCCGTGTTAATATAGCTGAGAACAGCCCTCAGCGTGGCGTGTACATCAAGGAGATTACACGTGAGTAAAACAAGGAAACAAATAAACTGATTGTTAGTTACCATCTATACTTTATCTCTTTCTAAACTAACCTTATCTCTAACACTCCCCCTCAATCACAACTTATCAAGATTGAGATTGAACCTGAATTTCTGCATTTGACGCACTGACAAGGGTTTCGTGAACCCGTCTGCAACTTGATCTCCAGTTGGCACAAACTGAATTTCTAACTGTTTCCTTGCCACCCTTTCTCTTACAAAATGATAATCAATCTCTATGTATTTTGTCCTTGCATGAAAGATTGGATTTACTGACAGATATGTCGCACCCAGGTTATCACACCATAATTGAGCCACTTGTGGTACATGTATATGTAGCTCTTTCAACAGAGATTGAACCCATATTACTTCAGCTGTTGCATTAGCTAGGGCTTTATACTCAGACTCTGTACTTGAGCGTGACACTGTTGCTTGTTTTCTTGCACTCCATGATACCAAATTAGACCCCAAAAACACAGCAAAACCACTAGTTGATCTCCTGTCATCAGGACTCCCTGCCCAATCAGCATCAGAAAATGCACTCACTCTTGTTGATTGAGATTTCCCAATTTTCAGCCCAAGGTTGGTTGTTGACTGTATGTATCTCAGAATTCTTTTTACTGCTGTCCAATGTTCAGTTGTAGGTGAATGCAAAAACCGACATACCTTGTTGACAGAGAAAGCAATGTCGGGTCTAGTAAGAGTAAGATACTGTAGAGCTCCCACTATACTCCTGTATTGTGTTGAATCCTCAGGCCCTAAAGGATTACCTTCATGAGCTGATAATTTTTCTGAGATAGATAAAGGAGTACCAACGGGCTTGCAGTTTTCCATCCCAACTTTTCTAAGCAGATCTGTTGCATATTTCTCTTGAGTAAGGAGAATACCTTCCTTCACTTGATTCACTTCTATACCAAGAAAGTAATGTAGTTTTCCCAGATCCTTGAGTGCAAACTCTTGACTAAGATCTTTGAGCAGAGCTGTAGTGGCCTCCTGTGTAGAACTAGCAACAATAATATCATCTACATAAATGAGAATAAAGATAACCGTGTTACCCTTATTATAAAAGAACAGCGATGTGTCTGCTTTTGAAGCTACAAACCCGAGATCACATAGCTTTGTACTCAAGCGGGAATACCATGCTCTCGGAGCTTGTTTAAGACCATAGAGTGACTTGTCCAGTTTACAAACAAAATCAGGCTTATCTTTATCTTCGTACCCAGGAGGTTGTCTCATGTACACCTCTTCCTCCAGAACACCATGAAGAAACGCGTTCTGTACATCCAGTTGTCTTAGACTCCATCCCCTGGAGATAGCAAGAGACAAAATAATTCTGATAGTTGCAGCCTTTACCACAGGACTAAAGGTGTCCTCATAATCTATGCCATACCTTTGCTTGAACCCTTTTGCAACTAGACGAGCTTTGTATCGATCTAAACTACCATCAGATTTCCTCTTGATCTTATATACCCATTTGCAATCTATGATATTTCTCCCTTTCTTAGGTGGAACAAGATGCCAGGTGTTATTGTGCATCAAGGCTTTGTATTCAAGATCCATAGCATGTTTCCAATCTTTGTGCACTAAAGCTTCTTCTAGATATTGAGGTTCACCAGTAGCTGTGAAATGAGATTGTTTATCATATCGAATGGTACCATCAGAGTATACCTTTTCCTTGCGGATGCCACTTTGTAGCCGGGTATGTGGCCTTGTGGAGGAAGCAGCAGGCGCAGCCACAGTCGATCCAGGTGCGGTTGGCAGTGGTGATGATGGTACCTCTGGTACCTCGGACTCCCCCGCAGTACCACTGTCAAAGCTGGCGGGAAATTCTTCGGACGTGGCGAGCACTGGTGGGTGATCAACGGACGGCAACGAAGAGTGTAGACCATCGGCGCTGGCATTGTCACCGTCATGGAGATATCTCGAAGCAGAAGCAACAGGAGTGGACGGGGAATTCAGCTCAGAAGGTGTGCTGGCGCTATCTGTCACCGCATCAACAATTGCTACGGGTACCTGGGAATGTCCTGCTAATTGCTCATCAATAACATTAGTGTCATCAAGAGTAGGACTATTAGTCACAGGATTAAGCACATGAGCATCCCCAAAATTTTCAGAATTCAGAAGAGTCATCTCTGACCGGAGACGTGCACCTGCGTTGGGGTGCAATTTTTCAAAAGGAAAAATTGTTTCATCAAAAACCACATCACGGGATATATAGACACGGCCGGTAGAGATATCAAGGCATTTGAATCCTTTGTGAATATTACTATATCCAATGAAAGCACATTGTTTAGAACGGAATTGAAGCTTGCGAGTGTTATATGGTCTAAGATTAGGCCAACAAGCACACCCAAAAATACGCAAGGAAGTATAAGCGGGTTTTTGATGAAAGAGACGCTCCAAAGGAGTAGAATAGTCAATAACTTTGCTTGGAGTGCGGTTGATAAGATATGTGGCAGCAAGAAAAGCTTCATCCCAGAATTTTAGAGGCATAGATGCATGAGCAAGAAGAGATAGACCAACTTCTACAATGTGTCTATGCTTTCGTTCTGCAGCACCATTTTGCTGATGGGTATGAGGACACGAAACACGATGTGTGATGCCTATCTTAGAGAAACAGGAGTGTAATTTTTCATATTCACCACCCCAATCAGTTTGCATGGCTATAATTTTCCTATTGAGCAATCTTTCAACAAGATTTTGGAAATCATTAAAGATCTGAAACACATTGGATTTAGATTTAAGAAGATAAATCCAAGTGAATTTGCTGAAATCATCAATGAAGCTGACATAGTACTTTTTGCCTCCAACTGAGTCGGGTGCTGGACCCCAAACATCAGAATAAACAAGTTCTAAGGGAAATTTGGACACACTGGAAGACTTAGCAAAGGGTAATTGATGACTCTTGGCCATTTGACATGCATCACAAACTGCATGACTTACAGACTCTGCCATACATGGCAAATTATTTGTGCTAACAACTTTTTGAACAATAGCTAAAGAAGGATGACCTAGCCGACTGTGCCATCTCTCAAGAGAAGGCCTGATGACTCCAAAAGCTTGTTTTGATGTAGATTCCAAGGGATAGAGGCCGTTGCAACATCGTCCTCTAAGAAGGATATTCTTCGTTTGCCGATCCTTTATAAAGAAAAGATTCGGGTAAACTTCTAGATAGGCAAAATTATCATATATGAAACGACGGACAGAAATAAGATTTTTCATGGCTTTTGGAGCATATAGAACATCATTCAAATGTAAATCACGACTAGGGGTGCGTATAGTGCTATGTCCAATGTGACTAATGTCCATACCTGATCCATTCGCCGTATGAATCTGATCCTTTCCAGTGTATTTCTCACGGGTGGTCAACTTGTCCAACTCGCCGGTGATATGATCGGTCGCACCAGTATCTAAGTACCAGTTCGTATCAACTCCATAAGCATGAGTGGCAGCGGCAGCATTCTTGGCGTCGGGGGCAACAAACTCTTCATCAAACCTGTGCCAACAATCAACAACGACGTGTCCGGTCTTACCACAGAGTTGGCACGTGGGCCGCTTGCCTCCATTTTGATTTCCGTCGCGACCTCCTCCAGAGCTGTTTCCGCCGTCACGGCCACGGCCGCGTCCGCGGCCACGACCTCCTCCACCGCGGGTTGGAGGTCCATGACCACCACGGCGTGCAATGTTTGCCTGGTATCCTGCTTGGCGCATGTTGTGACGGTTCTCAAAACTGAGGAGTTGGGAGTATAATTCTGCCACTGTCACCGGTTCCGATCTGCTAACAACGGATGTCACCACCGGCTCATAACTTTCGTCAAGACCGGCAAGGACGTAGCCAACCATATCTTCATCATCCATCGGCTTTCCGGCGGCTGCCATCTCATCTCCAAGTGACTTCATCTTGGTCATGTACTCGGCAATACTCATGTTGCCCTTTGCAGTAGTTGCAAGCGCAATACGCGTGTTTACAGATCTTGCACGCGTTTGTGCAGAGAACATCTCGTTGATTGCTCTCCAGACTTGTGCAGCGGTATTCATATTCACCACTTGCGTAAGAACTTCCTTGGACACCGTCGAGAGGAGGAAGCCGAGTAGTTGTTGATCTGCAACAATCCACTCGTCATACGCCGGGTTGGCTATCTTGACGACCTTGTCGCCGTCTTTGGTGTCGATCAGCGATTCGGGAACCGTTGTCGCACCGGTGAGGTAGCCCTCCATCCGAGCTCCCCGGACAGCAGGAAGGATCTGTGCCTTCCACAGAAGAAAATTGGTCTTCATCAACTTCTCAGTGACGACCTGACCGAAGAACGGATTGGTGGCGGCGACTCCAGTAGAGGAATTCGCCATGGCTTGCTTCAGATGCGATCTGGACGTTTTGTGGAGAAAAGGCTCTGATACCATGTAATGAGCAAAGCGTTCTCACCCCGTTAGGGGCCGCTATTCCGTGTTAATATAGCTGAGAACAGCCCTCAGCGTGGCGTGTACATCAAGGAGATTACACGTGAGTAAAACAAGGAAACAAATAAACTGATTGTTAGTTACCATCTATACTTTATCTCTTTCTAAACTAACCTTATCTCTAACAGGTTGGACTTTGCAATTATTCCTACTCTTCTGTTCATCTTAATTCTGAAATATTCTATTACTTACACATTGTATTACAAAATCATTATTTGTACTGTACCGAAAAATATATAATACTATGTGGTTTGCATCCTTTGAGTGCTTGTTTTCTGATTATATACTCAATTGTGGCAGATGCATGGAGGCAACTCCAAGTTTGGCTTGTGCAAATAAGTGTGTGTTTTGCTGGAGGCATCACACAAATCCTGTTGGGAAGAGTTGGCTGTGGAAGATGGATGATCCTCTCGACATTGTTAATGCTGCAATTGACCAACACACAAAGATGGTTAAGCAGATGAAAGGGGTACCAGGTATGCATATTCTCCCAATTCCTATGCAATTCATGAATGGCAGAAATGCACTGTGTATTCTACTGCTTAAACTAAAAATTGATCCATGGAAGATCGGACCATGGCCATTCCAAACGCCTGCAAGTTAACTTGCCTAAACAGAAACAACCTTAGGAAGGTTTCCATCCATGTGCAAGCAGTAATCTTGGTGAAAGTGCTTCTATAGGATATGACAGGAGCCATCAAATGTGAACCTTTTATGTAGTTTTATTTTATGAACACAGCCTGGCGAGAGCTTAGGCTTTACATGATTAATATAACCTCATAAGTTGGTTACATAATACATAGTTTCTGGCAGGAATATTGGTTACTCTCGGAATCAGCAAGCATAGTTTCATTAATTTTACTTTAGTCGAAGAATACTGTTGATATGTTATACACTTACATTTGATTCCCACCCTTTCCCACTCGAACATTACTGGATAGTCTCAGTGAGCAGTTGCTGAATTTTATCTTGGTTTTTGAAATTTTACAGATAGAAAGCAACATTGTTAGATGTCCTGATCCAGAGTATGCACAGAAGATGATTGATGCAATTGATAAAGTAAGAGTTAGAGGGGATTCGATTGGTGGGGTGGTCACTTGCATTGCAAGAAATGTTCCTCGTGTAAGTATTGGGACCCTCCTGTTATGTTGATTTTTGTGTGTGTCCCGGTGTCCCCTAACCTAATAAACCAAATAAACATTCTCTACTCATGGCTTAGTTAGACAATGATATGGTGGAAATGAGGGGTAAGTAAAGAATGTAGTTTGCGATTTAAAAGTCACAAGTCGGGTGCTGTTTCGAGGTGATTATATGTTGTTCTTAGTAGTAACACGGTAAAATTGGGCGTAGTTTTTGGTGGTAGATAAGCTTTTGGTTACGACAGGTTGATTGAAGTTACAACAGCTCCAATTGATGCTTGTTCTGATTGATTCATAAATTCATAGCTACTTTAAAATTTGCACTTATTCTTGGTGATTCCTTGTTCTGAACAAGAAACCAATAGTATATGTTTTTGTACCATAAGAAATGTAAAATATCTGGTAGGCTTAAACAAAGGACTCCAAAGCGAAGAATAGCCAAAGCAGTAGAAGTAGCTTAGTTGGACATTAGTAATAACAAATAAATGTATAGAGAAACAAAAAACAATGACCACAAGGCAAAAGGATTTCTTTTCGTTCTGTCTCTGATATAGATGCTGTGCGCTGCCACTGCTTTCAGCATGTCGACTGTCTGTGTTACATTTCCCAACCGTTGCCCACTTTGTCGATAAAAAAATAAATTCCTATAATAATTAATATGCATTTACAATTTGCGCTTGTTTGGCATGTAATATTTTTACTGACAGTGTCTACAACCCTCAGAAGTTTCCCCATATCTGAATGACTGAATATGTCGGTTCTGTCAAATTTGTTCTAATCAGTAGCTTCTTTTACTTTGTTTTGCACAGAGCTTGGCGATGGATGACTTCTATGCTGGTGAGGGCACAGACCATAGTGGGTTTCCAACCAAATTGGTCACACTGAACTGCTCTCTGAACATAGCTGTATACAACCCTGCTACAATGTTTGGAATTCAACTCACTTCGGGCCCTATTCATCTGCTCTATTCAGAGACCTCAATCGGGGTTGGACAGGTATGTCTATCAACAGTCCTTGCCTTTTTGTAGCTACTTATCAGTGTTGTTCATGCCTCTTTATGACAACCTATTAGTGTTGTCCATATGTTGTCTGATGACGCTACTTCACTTGTTACCAAGAATGTTAACTGCATGAATTAACTGAATATCCTCTTTTCTGCCCCTTAAGACATCTTATTCAGCACTAAGTGAAGACTGAATTAGCGAACCGTTTTCGAATGACTGACTGAGTGAGAAATTTGTGCCTGACTCTTTGTCTTTCTCTAAGCATCGTATCAAAGTTCCTGCAAGTTTCAGCTAGGCAAAACAGAACAATTTCGAATCAAACAGACAAAAAAATTCATATAATAGTTAAAGGGAAAAGAAGGGGTGAATGGATTGATGGGGACAAAAATTCAGCACAAAACAACAAAATAGTAAGGAAGCTACAAATATTGGGGAATGAGATAATGAAAAATGTTCCAGCGATTCTGCATATGTTGTTCACCTGAATCCATCATCCATGCTTTCGTTTCATCTGCGAGCATACATATTTGCCTTTAATAAGGTCATGACGACGGCGCAGATCCATGACAGCGGCGCATGTCCACATCGACCTTTCCCTTGCCTCTGGCCTCCAGGTGCTAGGTAATCTCCTCCATAACCCAAAGCTGACCTCCCTCCTCCATCACGCGAGGTTCGAGCCGTAGGTCGGCAAGATCCATTAGCCACTCAAAATTGCCTTTTCATCTTTTTTTGCAAAGCTGATGGATGATTCCTCAATACTCTGTTTTCAAGATAGTCATCTTTTACTGCTGCCATGGATTGTGTTGTACTTTGACATGGCTAATGGTGATACCTCAAATGATAAATTTAATACCACACATGGTGGCAATTGTAAGGCACGCCACAAAATGTGTTTGTTTTCTCGTAAGATAACTCTATCATGAATGTTTTTTATTTCACAGTTTATTGCTAAGGAATTTTGAATTCTAGGTCTTATTTTTTTGCTATTTTTGGAGGTTTGAAGGATGTAAACCCATGCAATTGCTTTTCATTAGGCTTATTTAGTACAAGGCTAACTGTAGTAGCATCACAATCCCTTCTGAAAGAAATTATAAAGATTTTTTTATTTTCTTAAGATTTTCGACCATTTTGCTAATGGCTTGAAATTACGCTAACTATTTGGTCCTTGATATGCTGTTCTCCAGAGACAACATTGGCATTACTTCGGCATCCAGATTCCTGTATCTCAGCTTACTCATCAGTAAGCACACTTTGTCCTTCAATTTATATTTGTCAGTTTATGCAGCAGATTGCAGTTTATCTCTTGCTTCCTTCCAAATGTATGATTACTGAACTAATGTAACATTAATCCTGCAGTAGAATGTTGTGCAGCTTTATGTGACAAAAATATTTGGTTATACAATATATGAGACGTGAATCTTAATGAATCTGATTGTTCGTTTTATTTTTTACAAATTTTATCTTGTTTTGTATTTTATCATAGCGTTAGCATGGACACACTACTAGTATTCATAGGTGAAGACAATCCACGGCACTATTATTCATACGTAAAGTCTAAAACACCTACACTCCTATAGCTACCACAGACATCAAGAGCTGCAGGCTCTCTCTCTCTCTCTCTCTCTCTCTCTCTCTCTCTCTCCAAGGAAAGGAGTACGGGTACTTGGACGCGCGCGCCCTCTCTCTTTTAGTCGCATGGTCCTGTTTTCATACCAACTGAATACATACCTATCAGAACTAGGATGGAACAATTACTTATGCGATTGTGCGTGAAGGATAAGTTTACTGTATGAACGGACAAGACATCCTTCGCACCAAAGAAAAAGGATAAAACATCATATCTTTTGTTATACCCGAACAAGTCCTGTCTGCTCCAAGGCTCCAAGTCTCCAACGTACTATCCATTCAATCAAACAGTACCGAATGCAATAATGCAGATATTTCACTTATTTGAATCTTCGTGTACTTATTTGAACAATTTATTCTGGTGCTAATTTTGTCAATTTATCCCTCTAGTGCGCCATTCAACCCTAGAATTTTGGGTGAGATCCCCTTTCACACTTCCCCTCCCCCATTAACTCTCATATCGGCGCGTTCCCTTTGGCAAACACAAATTGATTCCTAAGTAAAGTTTATAGTGCATTACATTCGATAAGCCGTGTTATCCTTTGATGTGCTCATAGAATAAAAAACATGCATGTGTAATAGCTCAGGGTCTAAAATTTCGCTAAACCCTTATTCGCACCGGCACTAGCAACTCGTTTGGAGTTTTGTTAGTTCTAAAGTCGTATGAAAGTCCGTGTGAGGCTAATTAAACCCGCAACTACTGCATATATTTGCTACCGTGGTGCCGCATTGATCTCTCACGCACTTAGCTGTCGGAACGCGCGCAAAACTTTCTAGTACATCGTTTCACAAATGAGTAGAGGAATCTGGTTGTCTGATCAGGTATAAACCTTCCACGATGAGTATGCCTTAAGTACACTCCAAGGAAGGAATACAATTCGATGCTTGCTTGACTCGTGACTTGTGACGAACATTCGATGCTTGCTTGACTCGTGACTTGTGACGAATGAATATTGAATGGATAGTGAATAAGCCGGGTCGCCTATAAATATTGAAAGCTTCCGTTCCTCCCGTAACATAACCAAGATCTTAGGTCGATCTCCATGAGCAAATATACACTAATACACAGTTACGCAGTACTAGTAAGCTCGCTTAGCTATGGAGGCAACCGCGCTGAGCTTGGCCAAGCTCACCCTCGACACGGTGCTGCCCGTGGCCAAGAACGCTCTCGCCGACGAGGCCATGCTCCTGCTCGGCGTCCACGAGGAGGTGTCCTTCATCACCAACGAGCTGGAGATGATGCAGGCCTTCCTGCGTGCGGCTGGCGCCGGCGACCGCGCCCGCAACGAGGTCGTCAAGATATGGGTGAAGCAGGTCCGTGACTTGGCGTACGACGTCGAGGACTGCCTCCAAGAGTACCTCGCCCTCGACCTCGGCACGGGGTGCAGCCTGCCGCCGTTCGGTGCATGGCTCAGGGCGTGCGCACTCCCGGCTGCCACGCAACTGAGAGCCCAGCACCAAATCGCCGTCCGGATAAGGCTGGTGAAAGGCAGGGTCGCCGAGGTTAGCAAAAGGAACCTCCGTTACAACCTCGTCCAGCCGGGCCCTGCACCCAACCCGGTTGCCATCGAGGACATGGAGATAATCTCCCGGGATTTCGCTGCCGACGTCGCCACCGAGGAGTCACAGCTCGTCGGGCGTGACCGAGTTCGAGACGATCTGGTCGACCGCCTGGTGATATCGAAGAGTGGCGCACCGCTCCAGGTGCACTCCGTGTATGGCATGGGCGGCGTGGGCAAGACAGTGCTCGCGCGGGAGGTGTTGAGGAGCCCGGAGCTCGCGCGGACGTTCGAACTCCGAGCCTGGGTCACCGTGCCGCACCCCTTGGGCATGGCCGAATTCATTCAGAGCCTCGCGAGACAGCTAGATATCGTGCAGCACAGCAGCGGCCCTCACCGAGACAGTGGTGCGCCAGCTGGGGGACAAGAGGTACGCCATCGTCGTCGACGACGTGTCGACCATTGTGGAGTGGGAGCAAATCAGGAAGGTGCTGCCCGACGGAAAGAGAGGGAGCTGGATCATCGCGACGACGAGGGACATGGGTGTCGCCGAGTTGTGCTCCTCACCATCCGACCATGTGTACGAGCTTAGCTCTCTCACAGACGCGGAGTCACTTCAACTTCTCTGCAAGAAGGCGCAGATAAACTACGGACCGTTGATGGGGGAGCTGATGGAGATGGCCAACTCCATCCTCCAGAGATGTTGTGGGCTGCCGCTGGCGGTCGCCGCCGTCGGCAAGCTGTTGGCCACAAAGATGAAGAAGCCGGTGGAGTGGAAGAAGCTGCACGACCACCTCAGCTCAGAGCTGAAGAACAACCCGGGTTTGGGGTCAATAAAAGACGTCCTCACGTCCAGCTACGACGCGCTGCCGTACCACCTCAAGTCATGCTTCTTGTACCTGAGCACCTTCCCCAAGTACCGCGAACTTCGACAGACCCGCGTGGTATGGCGGTGGATAGCCGAGGGGCTGGTGGCGGAGAGGCCGGACATGCATCTCTGGGACGTTGGGGAGGGCTACTTCAATCAGCTTGTCGGTAGGTGCATGATCCAGCCAGCGACCACCTGGGTCAACCTTGACGATCGGATCAACACCGCCCAGGTCCACGACATGATGCGTGAGATCATCCTTGCCAAGTCCGCCGAGGAGAACAACCTCTTCGTTCTTAACAACCGCCAGCTGCCGTCGATGCAGCGCACAAGGGAGAAGGTCCGGCACTTGGTCGTCAGCAGCGGTGTTGACTGCCGCTGGCAAGCTGGGATCGACGTCCTGGAGAGCATTAACAACCTGTCACACGTTCGGTCGCTGACAGTCGACGGAGAGTGTCCGCCGCGCCTCATCATCCCCTCCAAGATGAAGATGCTCAGAGTGCTCGATCTGGAGGACTGCCCGAACACGACGGACGCCCATATCGCGGACATCGGCGAGCTTCGCCATCTAAAGTACCTGGGCTTAAGAAGAACCAGCATCACTAGGCTCCCCGAGTCGCTCGGGAGGCTCAAGTTCCTGCAGTTCATAGACATCCGAGGCACCAAGGTCACCACCGTGCCGCAAGGCCTCACCAAGCTGGAGAAACTGCAGTACTTCACCGTCGGCCACTGCATGCGCTACGACGACAACCATAAGTCCCGCAGCGGCGTCAGACTCCCCGACGGCTTCGGAAGGCTGAGGAGCATGCGCACTATGGGTCAGGTGGCCGTCGGGAAAGATGGCCACCGCACGCTCAGGGATATAAGCAAGCTGGTCGAGCTCATCAATCTGGAAATCACGGAACTCACCGACAAAGATGGTGTAGAACTCCGGGACACACTTCATGAGCTCGTCGGTCTTAAAGACCTCGAGGTGCGCGCTAGGGGCACCGGCACCGGCAACCATGGCTCACTCCGTTGACTGGAATCGATATCATCGCCGCCGCAGCATCTCATCATCCTCCGGCTATGTGGGTTCCTCCGCAAGCTGCCCCATTGGGTCCAGTCACTCCAAGGCGTCACCAAGATCAAGCTGCTCGGCACAGAGTTGGAGCAAGACGCGGTCGAGGTTCTTGGGGATCTCCCAAGCCTAACAGGTTTGCATCTCTGGAGGAAGTCCTATGTGGGGCAGCAGTTGCACCTGCACCCAGGCAAGTTCGCGAAGCTAAAGCTCATCAGCATCGACCGCCTCGAAGACTTGGTGTCGCTAGTCATCGAGAAAGAATCCATGCCGAGTCTGCAGTGGCTGTGGCTCAAACGATGCCGCATGTTGAGCGACGACGAGGACGGTGTCATCGGTGTGACGTTCCTGCCGCTGCTCAAGGAGGTCCGGGTCAAGTTCAACGACGGCGATAAACCCATGCTACATGCTATCCTGCGAAAGCAATTACTAGAAAAGCACCCAAATCACCCACAGTTTGAGTATGTGCATGAGCATATAGCTCTGCATACTTAATTAGTGAGCTATATATAATATGGGTGTATATATGTATCACTTGGATCACAAAAACTATCGTGTGCTTCTGTGTGTCGTCATCTTTCTGTGAATATGTGCGTTATGTCCAGGTGATCGTGTGTGTTTACAAGGGATATATGCCAACATCTGCGAGGCGCCAGAAGCGGTTGTCGCCTTTGGCACCGTCGGTGGACACAATTTCGGTGCCCAAAAATTGCATCGATTCTGAATATAAAATTTGCACATGGTTCATCCAGATTTGTGACTATTAGATTAAAGATCCAATGGTCATAAATTCTTCCCCCTAAAAAAAATATCCCCCTCCTCTAAAAAAATCTCCCCCCTCTAAAATAAAGGGGTCGTTGGATCTCTAATCTAATGGTTCTAAATCTATATAACTATTAGGAAGAAAATATCCAAGTGATATCTAGACACACCCAACAAATATATCTGAACTCACTCCCTATCACGAGCCACAAAGATACGAACTCCAATTACACACGCACCCACGGCCGAGTAACAGCTCTGGCCGCTTCACGTTACACCTACATGCTTCTAACAACAACCTGCATACTACACGTTACACCTACTTGCACGGACATGCATCACGTCCAGCATTTGACGTGACAGACTCAAAACACAATGCAAACACACACTAACAACTTTGACGTGGAACCAAAATCGTGCAACCAGATTATTATCAACAGCAGACAACTCAAACTTAAAGTCACCGAAATCACCGTCTGCGGCAAGGTCACCGGAGTCGGCTTTGCCCGAGTTGGACGCTAAGACATCACTGGCGCACGATTCAAGAAACAAATCTAACTATGAGGGAGTTCGGCGCGGCTGAAATCCTAACAAAAATTTAGTCGAGTGTTGTATAGTAACTCCATTGGCCCGGCGAGATGGTGACGGCGTGGCGCTGCCACGTGCGGCCGCATGCACACACGCACTCATGGCGCCGGCGGCATCCGACAAGAGAGCCGGAGTGGCGGTGGTGGCTGGCAAGCGGCGACCGAGGCGCAGCGACAGGTGCATGGGGCGGCGCGGCTCGGTTGCGTGCGGCCGCACGCCTGCACACGCCCATGGTGGCGGCGGCGGTCGACCCGGCAAGGTGGCTGTCGTGGCCGGCAGGAGGCACCATGGCACTCGGCGGTGGTGGCACACGCGGCCGGGGTGGCGGCAGCATGCGGCGGCCGGTGGAGGCGCCGCTGATTACCATTCGCACAGCCGAACGGCCGTTCGTGTGGCCAAATGTAGTTTCGCACGGCCGAACGGCTATTCGCTAGGCCAAACAGCTTTTCGCTCGGCTGAACAGCTGTTCGCTCGGCCGAACGGTCGTTCGCGTGGCCGAATAGTATTTTGCTCGGCCGAACAGCCGTTCGTGTGGCCAAACGTTGTTTCGCTCGGCCGAACGGCATTTCGCTCAGCCGTGGGGGCTAGCAAACCCATTTCCTTTCCAATCAAATTCATCTCATGTTGTTTCTGTATCAAATTCATCTATATCTGATCGCTTGCCTTCTATTCCAACCTATAGGTTCTCACACAGCTATTGAGGGAGCAGTTGGGCAGTTGCACATTTTAGGTCCATCGTGCAACGTGTCTATCGAGCGTGCTCAAGGTAAGTACCTCGCGGCCATGACCTTTCCATTTTGTGTACACATGTTTCCATATTGCTTGTCATTGAAGTACAGTTGCCATACCACTCAAGCTGACCTGGCTAATATCATGTCACTAACAATACCTGGCTAATATCGTATCACTAACGATACTTGGCTAATATCTTATCACCAAAGTTATCTGGCTACTGACATATTGCTAAACCTTACTTGGCTATTATCACATCACCAATGCTTGCCTGATTATTATCATATTACCAATACTTGTTTAGTTATAGATTTTTAATATTGTTTATCTTGTTTCACATCTCTTAAGTTCATTAGAATGCTCAGTTAATTATGTTCTAGAATTTATGCTTTTAATTAATGATTTAGATGTAATGCTGCAACCATTAATGGGGGGGTAACATATGAACATATTTAATTTAGGTTTAAAATTATTAGCATTCTTTTTTACATTAGGGCTGTTATGTCTTAGTTCTTGATACCATGATCCATCAACTGCTTGATGTTGTATGTGGGCCATGACAGATTTATATGTGCATGATACATGTTAATCTGACTAATAATCACTTAACACATAATAAAACTTGGATGAATGACAACCCTTACATGAGCTATGTTATGGTATTCCTTTTAGATTAATTCCTAGATCTCTGCAACCTTGTATTCATTCCATATCGCCTCATACCGAGAATTAAGCTTTTTGTTTCCAGCCTTAACAACCCATTCCACTTATCATAACCTTATCCTAGCCATCTCTTAGTTTTCTTAAATTTATATTATATAATCTATCTATGATATATCAGTTACCTTATCACCATATTATCATCCCCTATCGTCCTCATATCGGAAATTATGTTCCTCCATTCCCAACCTTAGCAAATCCTCTCACTTCTCCTAATATTATCTTAACTTTCTCTTAGTTTCCTTAAATTCACACCATATAACATGTTAATAATATAACAGTTACTTGGCCTGAGATTATCCACATATAGGGGAGATTTCCACCCACCTGGTAATGTACGAGGGGCCGTACACTCTCGTTACTCAGGATATTACACCCCGTCTGCGGTTATACAGTTGAGGACAATGTTGTGCCTGACTATTTTCGTATAACCGGGTATGTGGGGAGTAATCGCCAACGCCATTGCCATAACTTACTAAATAACATTTACCTTTAATGCCACTGTTCTTATGATCTCTATCTCCGATCTGTATTAGTGTTTCTGGTAACCTAGTTTCATTGCACTTAAGATGTATCAATTGCTTGCTTGCTTTGCTTTTCCTTTACATATCTTGCTTGCAGTACCTGTCTTTTACTCACCGTGTTGCAACCATTGTTGGGTACTTGCTGAGATTTTCAAATATCACGCTTGCTCTTTTCATTGTCAGGTAAAAGACCAGTGGAGTGATAGCATCATTCATAGGTGGGAGCACTCGACTTTTCAGCACCGTGGCTTGCCACTATTTATTATTTTATTTGTTCTTTATTTGGTTAGAAGTGGACTGGTCCCATGTTTCAAACATTTATTTCAGCTTCTATTGATTCTCTAAATAAAACACGTTTAAGGTTTTAAATTTTCTCATGATTTCTACTATTGCTTTAATTGTTCTTTACTTTGGCGATGACATTCCATAGTAGTATCTCATATCGATATGTGGGGTGCTATAGTTGTAACAACAAAATCATTTAATTTTTGATACATATTTGGTTAGCCGTTGTCTTTCTACAAGCATAGCTATACACCTATGCTTCCTTATCCAACCATCAAGCCTTAATTGATCGATCTTGTTCCCTCCTCTCGGCGGCTTTGCCATGTCGACCTCCGCGCCTCCTATCATCAACAATGCCGGTGACGCACCGCCGGGTCCCTCAACCTCGACCATGTTTGTCTCCGAGGCGAGTGGGTACCACGTGCTGAAGGTCGAAGGCTACTCGCGAACGAAGATGATGATCACAACAGGTGATCACGTCAACTCCGGCGAGTTCCACATTGGTGGCCACACCTGGTGCATTAACAACTACCCTAGTGGCAACCGTTTAGAGTTCGCTGACTCCATATCCGTATTTCTAGAGATGACCAGTGCTGCCACAGCCATCGACAATGTCCATGCAGGACTCAAGCTCAACTTGATCGATCACACCGGGGAGCCAGTGCAATCATGTAGCTATGTTGGTAAGTGCACTTTCACAAAGAAACAACATCGACGTGTCTTTGTGAGTTTCATCAAGAGGGAGGATATGGAGAAGTCGAAGCATTTCAAGGACGACTGCTTCGCCGTCCGGTGCAATCTCACCATCATCATAAAGGAGCTATGTGTGGAAGAAATCATCAAGGTGCCACTGCCTGTCCTGCAACTATTAGAGTTGTAATCATGTTTTTCCAGTCATGGTCATAGTCCTGGTCTTGTATGAGTGGTCGGAGTCGTGTATGAGTTGGGTCATGGTCGTATACGAGTCTGCTTCATAGTCATAGTCGAGTTTGAGTCTGTTTCATAGCCGTAGCCGAGTTCGAGTAATAGTAGTGGTCGTAACCGAGTTGGAGTCGTATAGTAGGGTATAAAAGGCATAGCTATGTAACTGAGAGAGAGGCCAAGGCGATCAGTGTGATCGAGAGGTAAGAGAGAGCGATCTATGTGACCGAGAGAAAGAAATAAAGAAGAGAAGAGCGGTTTGGCTTTGGGAAATCTATCGAGTTCTTTGTGTTCCTAGACGTGGTCATAAACGACTTACGACCATGGTGAGCAGGAGATCACAGGCGTGGTCATAAAGGAGTTACAACCACGACAATCGAGTGGCGGCGTGCATAGTAGCAGCAGACGTGGTCGTAAAGGAGTTACGACCACGGTCACATAGCAAGAAGACGTGGTCGTAAGTCTTTACGACCACAGAGGAAAACGTGGTCGTAAGTCTTTACGACCACAGAGGAAGAGGTGGTCGTAAGTTGTTACAAGCACAGTAGAAGACGTGGTCGTAAATCGTTACAACCATAGTGAGAAGGCGTGGTCGTAAAGTGTTATGACCACAGCGGTCGACAGAATCACTGCGTGGTCATAAGGAGCTACGACTACAATGATCGGGCGTGGTCGAAGAGAGTACAGCACAGAGAAGCGGTGAACGTGGTTGTAAATTCAGTTGAAGTTTACAACTACGTGGTCGGAGCAGCGAGAAATGATCGGAGAGATCACAGTGTGGTCGTAACGACTATCTATGTGGTCAGAGAACCAATAGAGCGGTCGTAGCGACATAGGAGATGGTCATAGCCACTACAACGTGGTCGTACGGCTAGAGGAGGTGGTCGTAGCGGCCAAAACGTGGTTGTAAGGTCCTGGAAGCAGTCATGAAGGTTGTAACAAGTAGTATCAGAGCATGGGTGACAACGCAAAGGCCCAGGATGGGCTAATCTCCCTCTAGTACCCTCTCCTGACAGTCGACAACTACCCGGTGTGGGCAATGAAGATGAAGGCGAACATGTGCGCCCAAGGAGTCTGGGGCGTAGTCGTTCTGAAGGGGAAGGACAAGGAGGTGGACGACAGGTAGATCTGGCAGCTTAGGCCCTCATCTACCAGGCGGTGCCAAACGCGATGATGCATCAGCTCATCGGCAAGGAGACGACACGGGAAGCATGGGAGGCACTTTAGATGATGCACGAAGGAGTTGATCATGTCGAGGAGGTGCGGCTTTAGAATTTGAAGAGCGAGTTTGAGAATATGAAGATGAAAGAGACCCAGTCTGTAGATGAGTTCGCCGGCAAGCTGAGTTCATTGTACAATTAGATTAACTCTCTTGGCGACAAGATGGAGGAATCTCTGGCTGTAAAGAAGTACCTGCACGTGCTTCCAGAGAAGTACATACCTGTTTATCACAACACTTATGTACTCCCCCGATCTACACAAGAAGATAGAGGATATCACTGGATCTCTCAAGGCGCATGAGGAGTTACTGAAGGGGTTTCAGTCATACAAGGAGCAAGGATCTCACAACGAGCTGGCAATGCTAGTAAGGGGAGATCTGAGAGACGGTCGTGGCTCATCATACAACAGCGGGAGGTGGCGCGGTCGAGGTGGCCAGAGTGATTGAGGCGGCAGGGGTGGCCGTGGAGACAAGACTGGGCAAGGTGGTGCTGAGAGATCCTATGATTTGTCACATGTCAAGTGCTTTGAATGTGGCGAATACGGGCACTGCGCAATAAGATGCCACAGTAATAAAAAGTGCTTCAACTGTAATGAGTTTGGGCACTTTGCTTTGTATTGCAAGAGCAAGAAGAAGGACGGGGAGGTGAACCTTGCCAAAGACGAAGAAGAAGATGACGAAGAGCTAGCACTTCTCTCCTCATATGTTGAAAAGGAGTCAGTCATGGTGGAACTGAATGAGGAGAACGTAGTCCCAAAACTACGCACGAAGGAAGGAAGTCATGATCACACGGATCAATAGTACTTGGATAATAGAGCAAGCAACCACATGATGGGAGATCGCTCCATATTCCACAAGCTCGATGAGAAGATTTGGGGCAAGGTCAAGTTTGGCAACGGCTCTACGGTGGAGATAAAGGGCAAAGGGACAATGATGTTGCAATGCAAGAACGGAGATAAGAAGTTGTTGACAGGAATTTATTATATACCAAGTCTATACAACAACATACTTAGTCTCGGATAGATAACAGAGAGAGGGTGCAAGGTGGTGCTACAGGATGAGTTCTTGCGAGTGTATGACAAGAACAAAGATTTGTTGATGAAGGCAAAGAGATCTCCAACTCAGTTGTACAAGATTCCTTTACAAACTTGTAAATAGGTTTGGGTGGACAGAGGCACAGATGGACGCAGTGCAGAGGCAGCAGGAGGCAAGTCTGGCGCACAAGAAGTTGTAACAAGGAAGGAGATCGAGTCAACAAAAGGTATGGTCATAACGAGTAGTGGCTCTAGAAAGGCATGCAGCGGGCATGCAGTGGTCATAGCGAGCAGCACAAGAGGTGTGCACAGGCAAAGCAGTTGAGTCCGGTCGAGCACATACAGGCGGAGAGAAGCGAAGTGATGGTTTGGGTGGTTGGCACAGACTACATGCAGCAAGCATGATCATAGCGAGCAGGGGCTCGGGAGGAGCTCTCATGCATGCAACAGGAGGTAGTCATAGATGGGTCCTGAGATGGCAGGAGGAAGCACAGTGTGGAGGAAAGCGGTCGGTACACGAAAGTGAGAGTAGGTGCCAGTGGAGGAAGCATGAGCAGGGCTGCAGGTAGAAGACGACCAGACTTTTGGCTGTAGGAAGGCATGCAAGGAAGAAGCAGCTGCAAGAGAAAAGGTTGACGTGATTAAGAAGGAAAATCAAGATTAAGGAGGTGATTGTTAGAGTTGTAATCTTGTTTTTCCAGTTGTGGTCATAGTCCTGGTCTTGTATGAGTGGTTGGAGTCGTGTACGAGTTGGGTCATGGTCGTATACGAGTCCGCTTCATAGTCGTAGTCCAGTTTGAGTCTATTTCATTGTCGTAGCCGAGTTCGAGTAATAGTAGTGGCCGTAACCGAGTCGGAGTCGTAGAGTAGGGTATAAAAGGCAGAGCCATGTAACCGAGAGAGTAGGGCAAGAAAGGTGAGAAGGGCGAGAGAGGCCAAGGCGATCTGTGTGATCAAGAGGCGAGAGAGCGATCTGTGTGATCGAGAGAAAGAAATAAAGAAGAGAAGAGCAGTTTGGCTCTAGAAAATCTATTGAGTTCTGTGTGTTCCCAGACGTGGTCGTAAACGACTTACGACCACAGTGAGCATGAGATCACAGGCGTGGTCGTAAAGGAGTTACGACCACGGTAATCGAGTGGCGGCGTGTATAGTAGCAGCAGACATGGTCGTAAAGGAGTTACGACCACGGTCACATAGCAGGAAGACATGGTTGTAAGTCGTTACGACCACAGCGGAAGATATGGTCATAAGTCGTTACGACCACAGCGAGAAGGCGTGGTCGTAAAGCGTTACGATCATAGCGGTCAACAGAATCACTGCGTGGTCGTAAGAAGCTACGACTATGGTGATCGGGCGTGGTCGAAGAGAGTGCAATGCAAAGAAGCGATGAACATGGTCGAAGAGAGTGCAATGCAGAGACGCGATGAACGTGGTCGTAAATTCAGTTGAAGTTTACGACTACGTGGTTGGAGCAGCGAGACGTGATCGGAGATATCACAGTGTGGTCGTAACGACTGTCTGTATGGTCGGAGAACCAACAGAACGGTCGTAGCGCCACAGGAGGTGGTCGTAGCCACTACAACGTAGTTGTACGGCTACAGGAGGTGGTCGTAGCGGCCAGAACGTGGTCGTAAGGTCCTGGGAGCAGTCGTGAAGGCTGTAACAGCAAAGACACCTCGGTGAGCTTCTTTCGGGCAGGGATCGGACAGACGTGACATTCAAGGTCGGCAAGGAGACGTTCGTTGCACACCGGTGCATCCTGGCTGCTCGGTCGTTGGTCTTCAAGGCGGAGCTCTTTGGTTCCATGAAACAGTACACTGCAAGATGCATTGATATCGATGACATGGAGGCCGACGTATTCAGAGCATTACTGCAATTCATCTACACAAACGAACTGCCGGAGATGAATAAGGAAGAAGTGGCAGTGATGGCCCAGCACCTGCTTGTCGCGGCGGACAGGTACAACATGGAGAGGCTGAAGATGATCTGCGAGGACAAGTTGTACAGGCACCTTGATGTAAGCACGGCGGCGATAACCTTGGCGTTGACCGAGCAGCATCGTTGCCCACGGCTTAAGGAGGCGATCTTGAGGTTCCTGAATTCGCCAGCCAAATTGAGAGCAGTCGTGACAAGCGATGGGTATGAGTATCTAAGGACAAGCTGCCCTCTATAACCACGGAACTTGTTGCATGCCAAGATCGCTGCGCTTTGGACTTAGGAAGGAATTAAAGACGCAGAAGACGCGCGCCATCTTGTTCTATTTTTTTTCTGGTTTTCTGAATTTTTCTAGTTATATATGTTTTTGGAAGAAACATGAGTAGTTTGTTGAACAGCATGTATACCAATGCATGCTGCAACATCTTGGCAGTATACTCACGTACGAGCTTGCTTAATGTATCTTGCTGATAGAAAGAAGGTTAACATATATGTTCGTGTTCTTCTTCCTATGTTAATTCATTACGGATTTGCTAAACCAATAATATTGAACCAGACGCGACCTGTCCTCTGCCTGCGTACCACGCGGGGGGAGAGCGGCGCGTGCAGGAGCCGCGCCGGTGAGGCAAGACGCGGCCGGGATTGTGGCAGCGTTGGGTAGCAGCAGGTGGGTGTGACGGGGAAGCTGGCCTTTTACTTGGCCAAGGATTACGCCCGTATAGCCCCACACAATATGACGTGTTCTGGTGCAATCAATCACGTCATGCATGCTGTACCAAAAGCTAGGCTAACTTGCGAAACTGGGTTATGGAAATCGGTGACTCGTTGGCTAGCAGGTGGGTGTGAGCTGGCCTTTTATTTGGCCAAGGATTACGCCCACATAGCCCCACACAACATGACGTACGTGTTCCAATCACGTCATGCATGAATGTAGGCTAACTTGCGAAACTGTGTAATGCCAACAAACAGAGACTAAACTAAGCTACAGAAGAGCCAAGTATTTAAATACCAAGCATTTAATTAGTTTTAAGCTCTTTTTTTCCGGCCTGAGCCAAGCAAACTTTTTTTTTGAACCTCCGTCACCTGGGGCGAGGGACGCCTTCTGTAGAGTAAGCTCCTTCCTCAGACTAGTAGTGTGCCCGTGCTAACACTATGATAAAATACAAAACAAGATAAAATTTGTAAAAAATAAAACGAACAATGTAACATCTTCTCGGTATACTTTTCCGTGCTAGCTTGATTTTTAATAAAACGCGGCAGCATCCTCTAAAAAAACAAAAAAAAACTGCAATATAGCAATTTGATTTTGCATAAGATATTACCCCTCAGGGGAAAAAAAAAGAGCACGCTATCAACTTATCCTTTACTGTCATCAGTCTGATATTCATGGGAATATGCACCTTCCAGGTCTTTTAGTTCCAGTTCAAAACAGCTTGTACTAATTGCTTTTGTATGTGACGATTTACTTTTGGCTAAAATAGACACTATAACAGATATTAGTTTTTGGCTGAGACATTTAATTAAAGAAAAATGAAGAAACAAGAAGGAAAAGATGAAAAATCCGTTATTTCTCCATAGACAATGTAAAGGAAAAGGGGAAAAAAGAAAAAGAAGGGAAAAGAGGCGTTAAGAAACCAATAAATTTAAAATAGCTCCTGGCTTCTGCAAGCTAGAATCCAAAAACTGAGTATATGAATGTACAAGTAATAATGTGAAGGCCAGGTAAATCGGTTAAAAAGGGTCACTTGTAAAGGGGCTTTCGTTTATGACAAAACGTGCCTTCTCAATTCTAAGGCGATAATTTGAACTTGCAATCATCAATTCCCTGTACCAAATATCAATACGACTTGAAAAATAACCAGAAAAATAATAGGATATGCACAGAGACTACCCTATCAAGAGTTCAGCTATCTACACAGCACAGCGTGAACTTGCATAGGCAAAAGGGCCAGTGCTGCAGAAAGGTTACCAGCAAGTCTTGTAACAAAAGTTCACTTCCTTTTTCACTCAGTATGGTTTGAAATATACCAATCCTGCATATGTTTAAATCGTTAATTTTCTACTACCCAGCGGCGACCCCTTATCTCATAGCCATCAGATGTCTGATCACCACCTCCCCAACTGTCCACAGCAGCAGATAGGCTTACAGCTCTAGGATGTTTTTTGCCCTTGGTGACCCCATTGTCACTTGCGCTCCCGCTTAATAGCGGATCATCGATCCCACAAACTGGTCTCTCTGGTGATGCTGCACTCACCCAGTTGCCATCCTGGCTTTTCTTATACTTGTCATTCTTTTTCAATAGTTTGTCGAGCCGCTTCTCTACTGGTCGTACTCGTACCGCTTGCTTAACAGTGAATTTAAAATCCTTGATCACCTAACGGTAAAAAGGGGAAGAAAAAGAACACAAAAACGTGAGAATCTTACCGATAAGCACATGCTAATCGGTAATAATAAAATGCGAGACATAATAAAATGAAATGTATTGACTGCTCCAAGGTAAGATTTGTTCAGAAGTCTAGAACTCACATATTTGCCACTGCCGATCACGAGGTCTCTAACACTCTATTTTATGTTTGTTGCACTTCTCTCAACCGGTTTCAACTGTGGAAGCTTCATTTTGGTGGGTCGGTTGCTTTCCTTGATTTCATAAGGATATACAGAATCAGAGGATACATAATCTCCAAGCACCGAAACGTTTCCAGGTGACTGGTTAGCTAAGAGCTCATAGGGCTTGGCAGGGAACACATAGAGGTGAACAAATGAAGCCAAGCCCATCTGTGCTGGAGGAAGACATGAATACATGATGCTATCAGATATCTACAGCAGCTAACCACAAAAACATGAACTTTTTAAAGCTAAAGCTAAGAGAGCTTTAACAAGTTAAGAGGACTTTTAAAGGCAAACCGAACGTAGATAAAATACCTCTATGCAAATAACGATATCTTGAATACTTGATTTTAACTCCAAGCTCTGGGCTAAAACTTCTAATCAGGCCCAAAGCATACATTATTGCAAGAGCAGTTTTCCTATCCTTGAGCAGGTATCAAGAGGTACAAGGTACCAAGAGGTATCAAATTAGATCCAGTCGTTCAATCAGTGTGATCAACGGCTCAAAATTTGGTACCTCTTGGTATCTTGTACCTCTTGGTACCTCGCGTCCGGTACCACTAGGTACTGCCAAATCTCAACCGTCCGATCAGTGTGATCAACGGCTCAAATTTGGTACCTCTTCCCCCTCAAGGATAGTAAAATTGCTCTTATTGCAATCACCACCCCTTGCCACCAAGTCAAGAATACTATTGGTTTCAACGAAAGAAACTTAGCCAGAGATTTTATATGTGCCAATTAGTCCTTGGTAGCTGTGTACCATTCTACTAAATATTACAGGGCCCAATATTGACTAAAGTTCAGGACAGCAGCAAAGTAAGGCTATCTGCATAAAAAAAAGAGATATCTAGGAGTTAAAAAGACAAAATGGGGCAAAATATAAGAATAGGGAAAGCAATTAATTGATTTAGCAATCTCAGCTTGGGCTTTGAGGGAAAGAGTGGAAAGTGAGATCCAGATTTATTTTCTGAGGATTGGAGGGCAACATTGGAGCATGTTCTGATTTGTTTAATTCATCGTCATTAAGATGACATGAGAAACTTACATGTCCATTCTGTTTACACAGTCAATTCTTCTGCACAAACAACTCAATGTATGGACAGTGCCCTTTTCCCATATGAGACTATAACAAGCAGAAAAGATAGATTATCTTACCCACATCACAAATTGAATTCTCCATCACAATATACACCAAAAGCTTCTAGAAAAAGAGATAAGCTAGCTGTGAGTGTCTTTATAATCACCTGAAAGTGCATATTCAAAGTTAACAATGGCTCTATCATGCTAATGCTACTTAAGTCCTATAAGGCACTAACTGATAAGTAGCTAGCTTACCATATGGTGTAACATATAAAATAACATTGCTTACATCGTATTTTTTTTTGGAATTGCTACATCGACTGAGAAAAGCATGCCTTCTAGTTCTCAGATGTACAACGCAGACGTAAACGCAAGAATGAAGTCATGCGCCATTCAGGCCACGAGGTTGCATACTTGCATTGTTCAAAAGCATGTTTCATACTTGTTCTGTCAAAAGGAAAATTTCAAATCTAAAGAATAGCAACAGCAGCCTAAACGTTAAGCACTTCACTGTGGAAAAGACTCAAACCTTAACCAGCTCTACACTAAATCCAAGTCCACAGGCAAATGCAATTGCTGCCGGTAACAATGTAGGTGTCATCACAATGTCACTGGACACAGCTTACCTAAACATACAGTAATATATCTTCCAAAGCAGTACATAGCAAATGCTTCATAACCATCGCGCAGGATGCCACAGTAAACAGTGGTATTTGGATTTATCAAAGAAACATACTATTCCAAAAGGAGAACAAAGATCGTTAAACATGTTGCATACTGTTGGAATAATTTAGCACATATAGAAATTGCTTTAGAGGTCTTACCGACTCAATTGCATAGCAAGGGACCATCAAGATAACACCTAGAACAAATTTCTGTTCCTGCAGAAGTAGAACAAAATACAAAACAGAAAAAAAAAATATGCCAGTCATGCTATTGGCAAACAAAAGTATGTTGAAAATTGATGACAAGGTGCAGCAAAAGAAAAGCAGAAACCTCTGGGTTGTTATATGCCGAAAGATGCTCAAATATCAGGTAAATGGAGACGGCGTGGTGGGGCACGCGGAGGACGGGGTGGTCGGGCACGCGAACGCGGCGGAGGGAGTGGTGGGGCGGCCGCGGAGGACGACGACGGGGTGGTGGGCTGCGCGGAGGATGAGGAAGGGGTGGACGGGCGGCCTCCCGACGAGGTCCTCGCCAAGCTGCTGGATGAGCTGCTCGAGGCCGGATCCCATGAGACGGGAGAGCGCCTCCGGTCACCTCTCCCCTAGGGCTCCTGCGGCTGCTACCACCTCACCCCTAGGGCACTGCGGCAGCCGCCACATCTCATGTAGGGCTTGGTCGCCACCAATGGCTTGGGAGGTATCGCCTCACCCTTGGAAGGTGGTGGGGAAGGCTAGGGAGAGGAGGCGCGGGGAGCGGCGGGAGCGGAGATCGGGGAGGATGGGGGGAGCGGAGGTGCGGGGGAGCGGAGACGCGGGGAAGGCGAGGGGGAGGATGGGGGGAGGCGGAGGGAGGATGGGGGAGGCGGAGGGAGGGGAGGCGCGGGGGAGGAGGGGGGAGGCGCGGGGGAGGCGAAGGGAGGGGAGGCGCGGGGGAGGAGGGGGGAGGCGGAGGCGCGGGGGAGGCGGAGGGAGCGAAGGAGGCGCGGGGGAGGAGGGGGGAGGCGCGGGGGAGGCGGAGGGAGCGAAGGAGGCGCGGGGGAGGAGGGGGGAGGCGCGGGGGAGGCGGAGGGAGGGGAGGCGTGGGGGGGGGGGGGGGGGAGGGGGGAGGCGGAGGGAGCGGAGGAGGCGCGGGGGAGGCGGAGGGAGGGAGTAGCGCAGGTCGAGCGGGGGCACAGGGGAGAACAGAGCGGTTTCTAGGTTAAATGATGTGCATGATCCAAATGATTTTGGCATTAGGATCTTCAATGAGTAAGAGAAGAAGGTTTGAGGAGAGATCCATGCCATTCATTCGTATGAAGTTTGATTACTTTGGTACACAAATCTGGGTAGACTTAGATTAGGCATGACTGTGGGAGTGGTTGAGGGGGTGGATTTAGTAAAGAAAATTTTGGTGTATTATAGAGTAAGGTAGATGTGCCATAACCACCCTTGTTATCATCGCCTCCTCCTGGGCTAGCGGCATCAGGTTCTACACTTCTTTCGCTTCCCCAGCAGCACAATTTTTGTCGCTTGCCTCTAGCATCAGCACCTATTGCACACCGTCATTCCCTGGGCCTGATGGCGCCTGCGCTTATGCGTGTTGACGGAGCGCCTCGGTGGTATAAAGTGCATGCGTTTCTGGAGTTTAGATACAGATGGACACTTATACGCAATTAGTCTGATACGAATATGGAAGGTACGATTCCAACTTCTAAAGTTTCCAATTCCAGCGTCACGAACTAGATCTCATATGTCCTACCCGGATTTGATAAAATATTTTTCTCTTGCTACGACATGAACTCGAACCCGGGGACGTACATGGCATAATACTTAGTCCTCTTGGCCGATCAACCAGCACACAAACTCGATAGTCGCAAGGTCTGGCCGGTGCTGCGCGAGCCATGTCGGCATTCGCCAAGGCCGCCTCCAGGGTTGGCGCACCATGGAGCCCCATGCATGTCCAGAACCAACCTCCGATACTTGCTCAGATCTTCCGTCGAGGACGGGTGAACTTTGTGACCGTCGAAAAAGCTCAGGAAACACCCGATGTGATGTTAAATATATTTCTCGTTAATTCAGACGAAAACACCCGATGTGATGTTGGATATGTTTCTCGTTAACTCAGATCTTGCCATATTTTCATTTAATTATAAGGCTTCTCATTCCTCCGTATCAAAAAAATTTTATGCACAACAACGGATAGAGGTAGAATTGCTAGATAACCCTTTGGTAGTTGACAGGGTCCAGAATTTTCATTCCGAACCCTATGTGTTTACTGCATTAGTCTCATAATTAGTGGCTCGCACATACATTTAACAATATTTATATCATATCAATACACGATAAATTTAAAACAAGGTATTATACATAGATAGCGATGGAACATAAGTCTACACAACAAAGTTGAATTTTGGACGCATCTAGCACTGTTGAACGCAAAAATTCCAATTTTGATCCCCTCAGCGAAAAAATTCCAAAACTGACCCCCACACGACCGCGGAACTGCACCGTCGCGACACCTGGCCGGTCGTACGGTCCGGGAACGCACGACCGCTCTGTAGCTGGGTCATACGGTACCAGACCGCACGACTCCCACACCGATCGGGAACGAGTTCCTCTGACGTAACGTCAGAGTGACGTTGGGTCACTGCGCGTGGCCCCCGCGTCGCGTGGGGCCCACACGTCAGTGACCCGGCGTAACGTCAGAGGATCTCAATTCCACCGATCGCATGACAGGGTGATTGAGCGCACGTCTCATCAGTAGATGCATAACTAGCCATGCAGTACGAGATACATATTACCTGGTGTATAGCTAGTACCATCATTTTTTTACTATGTGCTGATCGATCAGTTATGCCGACTGCATGGCTAGTTATGCATCACTTTTTTAGTTACTACGTGCTGGTATATAGCTAGTACCGTCTCATCATTTTTGTACTGCCGACTGCATGGCTAGTTATGCATCATTTTTTTAGTTACTACGGGCTGGTATATATGAGACGTGCGCTCAGTCACTCAATCATGCAGTCGGCGTGGGAGTCGTGCGGTTTGGTATCGCACGACTCAGCTACAGTGCGGTCGTGTGGTCCCGGACCGCACGATCGGCCAGGTGTCGTGACGGTGCAGTCCCGCGGTCGGACGGGGGGGCCAGTTTTGGAATTTTTTCGCTAAAGGGGTCAAAATTGAAATTTTTACGTGTAACAGTGTTAGATGTGTCCAAAATTCAACAAAGTTTATAACACATGGGCCAACTAGCCAAATATAACATATAATAAAAATAGTTCAGTTGAAGCGGAGACAAAAGAGACATAAAAAACTAAGTATGCCTTAACCCATTCACAAGCAACTGATTGGGGGCAGACGAGAGCACATCTCTACTTAATTGCTTACTATATTTCCCCCCTATTTCCACTGAATGTTTCTAAGGACATATTAGAATCCGAGAATTGCTTATCGTGTTGGCCTAATCAGAAAGCACGAAGTGCAAGACCAACTAACTATTCAAGAGAGATGTGCTTACGGTAATGTAACGTAACTGAGGAATTTCAGTAACTTGCTTCCCTCAAGTTCCTACAAGATTAATTGCAGTTGTGGTCGGCTAAAGCGCTACTAGTTGTGCTGAACCTGTGGTTGCTAATACTACTGAACAAGTGTTAGTTTAGCTTTGCAGAGATTTAAAACTGACGAAACTTCATATTCTACAATTACGGTTATTGTTTTCAGAAAGATATATGATACCAGTACTAATGGAGGATACTTCAAGGTACTTGCCATTAATTCACAGTGATGCGTAGTGTATAGGGAACTGAATCCTATTCAAACTTTTGAGCTTAAGATGTAAAGGAACCATGTGCAATTGATCGCTTAATTATACCACAATGTCATATTGTTCTACTCAAAGATACGACCTAGTTCCAATCATATATATTGGAGCTAAAGGATAGATAAACTTCAAAGATTTAGTCCTAGCCCAAGATTCAGCCAATTATGAGTTATGACATGGAGAAAATTAACATTGATTGGTTGCTACTTATTCACAGGCTGGTGAGCACGAAGCATGATTGCACAACAATGATGTTGCTCACAACAATGATGCTGCTCAGCCAAGAGAAATGTGGTCGCCACCGTGCTCACAGCAAGTCACCTGCATAGTATGTCCTCGAAGATCAACTTTAGCCTCGGTAGGTCATACATGTCTGCCACCACAAGCAGATGCTGGGTCCTTATCGCCTCGTATTCCTCGCCATCTCAGGTATTCGTCGGTGTAGATGAAGTGGAGCAACGCCCTGAACACATCGGCGTGCATGTCGTCGATGCGTATATATGATGCATCTTTTGTCCTTCTCCATCTTTTGTCCCAGGAGCTGCGCCTTGAAGACGAGCGACCGAGAGGCGAGCACGTACCGGTGCGCGACGAACGCCTCCCTGGCTCCCTGCCAACCTTGAACGTGACGTCTGCCCCCTCTGCGTTTCCGACGAGGTCGCGCCAATATGCCAGTCCAGCTTTGGCGGTGGCGCCTTGACAGACGGCTCTTCCACGGATACGCCATGTGTGGCCTCCGACGAGGAAGGTCAGAAGGTGCAGGAGTACAACTACAAAGCACAGGCCGGTTTTTACCGCCTTGGTTTCTGAGTAGCAGTCGACCCTTAGCACGTACGTGATTCCCTATCCCTATGTTGGCGACGACGGTGGCGATCGACAGTGACGGCGCCGAGGTGGACATGGTTGATTGGAACACGTACGGCCAGGTGGTGCAGATCGAGCAGAAGATTACGATCGAGCCTAAGTATTTTTCGGTTAAGGTCCTGATCAACTCGGCTTCGGCTTTTGATTTCTGGCTTATTTTTCACTATTTATAAGTTTCGTCTTTTTCTGAACTTTTGACTTTTTGTTGAGTTTTTTTGCCGATTCTTTTTTTCCCGTATTTATTTGTATTATACGTAATGGGCTAACATATTTTTTATTTTTAAATTTTTTTAAATTTAATTATGCTAAATAAGCCTCTGTCAGCTACAGTGCTTTTTTCAGCCAGCTACAGTGTTTTCAGCCATAAGCCTCGAGCTTTTCAGCCGAACCGATCACCACCTAAATAGCAGGAATGAATTGGTAACCTGCTAGGTAATTCTTGGATGTTTTCGCCAAGAATGGGTGGCCAAACAATAATAGACTTTGCTTTTGATTTCTCTTTATTTGAGTGTACTCTTTCTTGTTTTATTAGTCCAGTGTTCGAGCTGGGAATTTTGTAAGGTATTGGCTATGTGCGTTTTGCAGAGGCCGGATATTTCCATTATCAAAAAAAGGTAATCGACTAGTATGTGATCCGAATTGGACTACCTCCTTGAGCAGCTAGTCTGATATCATGATATGATACGGCTTCATGTACAGTGCCATAAACTTAAGTAGTTCCCATGCATGTTTCCGTTGCACCCGGATTTTGACTCTGATTTCTATATTACAAGTTCTTCTTAGAGACATAAATGTTTCCAGACGAAACAAGGCTACTAATTTTATTTTTATTTCTTTTTTGGACCATTTTCGAAAGGTGACAGAGCTACATATTCATCAGCATGCGTGCGTCTACTTGCATTGAGTTTACAATGAACTCTAGTGCAGAGGGTAGTTGAACGCTCCTCAGAGAAACGTAATCATCAACCATACTGCTGCGCTCGAAGATGCTACGCACCATGTTTCACCTATATATATTGGAGCTAAGCGCTAAAAAAAATCTAGAAATTTTATGCTATCCCTAGGCTATACATACTGCATGCAGGGATCCCTGCAAGACTCCACGGACAGGTTGCCACTTAAGTGCGCTCGTGCAGTAGTAGGCTTGGTTGGTATCGGGAGAGCGGGAGTTGCTCGGCTGGTGGGCATGCCCACGTAGATGTATGTGTGGAGTGTCGTGTGTACGTGTATGCATCCAGATTGTATTAAAAAAAGTATCAGTCTAAGAATATTAATCCATAAACATTGCAATTAACGTATACTATTGGTCTCAAGAGATATGCATCTACGCGAGTGGCTTTTCTTCAAAACCAAATTGAGTAACCGCATGGCAATAAGTTACAACATTTGCAGGGTGTTGTGACACACTGTTAGGAATACTATTCAGAGCTCTTAGTGATTGGTTTAGTGATCAGTCGCTTTCCTGCATAAACGCTAGCACTACATCTCATCATCAGCACTACTGTAGCAAATCCGTCGAATAGAAGATGCTACCTAGTAACTAGTATTTTAATATCCCAAACTGCTGATTGACATGAAGCTACGCAAACAGAGGATAGAAACAGATTACGCAAATAACCCATGGAACTAGCTAATATTCATTAGAAAATCAGGATGAATATACAGAAAAACGAGAGAGAGCGATTCCACATGGAATCGCCGGCAGACTCTCGGCCGGAGAGGTGTGCCACGTCAGCCATTATGCAAAAAACCCTATGTATTTTGCGAAATCGCGTAGAAGTCCTTCGTTCTCGCAAATAGGTCCTTACCAGATTTTTTCAGAAAACACCCTCCACTTCACCGATAGCACCCTGCGGTTTCCAAAATTACGTATAGGTCCTTATTTAGTTACGTACAGGTCCTTGATTTTTTGCAAAAAAACCTTTTATTTTTTCGAAAATACGCATGCGCCTTTGATTTTTTTAAGAAACTCTGTACGAATTATCGTCTCTTTTACTTTAGTCTATATGATATATATGATAGTTAGCAAGACGTCACACCGCGCTTAGGTAGCTAGTTACATCGAGAGAAGGACCAGTGAGTCGTCATGCGTCACGTCGGTCCTCGTCTGTCTCGTCGGGGCAAAAAACAGGCAGCCATCACGTGTGCTATTAGAGTGCAGAGGCGTTGCATCTCGCGTGTACTGTGCTAAAGTACTATGCAGGATTGTAGCTACAGTGTCGAACAAAAAAAATTCCCTTCTTTCTTTGCTGTCTTTCCGTTTTGTTTTTTCTTTTGCTGTGCAGTAGATTTGAGAAAAAGAAAGGTTTTCTATATGAATTACAATCATCATTCTCTTTTAATTGCCATCGATGATCTTATAATTATGTTATTTTATAAGGTGGAGACTAAATACTTTAACTCCCTTGTTTTAGACTTATGGCTTATCTTTCTATAATAATTAGCTATCAAATACAACATCTTTTTAAGGCAAGGTCTGCAATCAATTATAGTAGACATTGTTCCGACTTCATATATATCATCCCAAATTGTACGCAAGTATATTTCTCTATACTCTCTCTTGGGCGAACAACAAAAATTCAAAAATTTTAGCCAAAGAACATAAGCCATAATCTAAAAAAAACCTACCCTTAGAAGCTAGCTAGCTTGAATGCACGGTATGCCGACTGGAATAATCCAAGGTATATGCTTCAGTTGCAAATGGATGCTTAATATAATAGAATAGAAACAACGTCGCAATCCACCGTATGTATTATAATAAATTGATAACGACCGATAGAGAGAATGGCAATCTCACCATATATATGATATGGATTAGGGGTGGAAAGTGGATATAAATTATCTGTATTATCCGATCATCGTATTTGATAGGATGTGAATATGATATATATTTTTTCATCTGATTAATAATTTCTATCTTATTCGTATTCGAATTCGCACAAAAAATATGGATGCGAATATGGTATGGACTTTACCATCCAAAATATTATTTTATCTAGACTATCTGTATCTGTATTCGTATTTGATGAAACAATATACATATTTTATTAGAATATGGCTAATTAGTTAGACAAGCTTTTTTAATTGAATGTGAATTTGTGTTTCTCATTAAATGAAATAGAATGATTAAGCGTGATTGTATGAGGATAAAATATCATTATGTCTTTATACTATATAAGTTATGAGGATATCTCGATCCAACCAAATTGAATAGATATTCTATTCAAATTCGTATCCGACATTTATTCGGTCTGTATTCATATGCGACGTTTGTTTGATTCGTATTTAAATTTGAGAGAGAAAATATAGATGCGAATATAATTTAAACACTATCTATATTTGATCTGTTTTCACCATTAGTAAGGGTGAGATGATGATGTGTTTGTGAACCAAACTGCTCTATATACTACACTCAGAATATTAGGAATCCGCCCTAATCAAAGGAGCCGTACTAGGAGCACGGATGGGGTGGCCACGTCGTCAATTATTTTGGATCGTTGGATCGGGGTGGCAATTCGTACTTTCTTTTCTCAATATATATAACTTTACTTCATTAAGTACTATTTTCTAATATAAAATATAAATTTGATTATTTTATTTTTGAGATGAAGACTACATACTTTATCTTAGAAGCTAGATCGTGCGGATGCACGGTATGCCGACTAGAATAATTAAAGGTACACTCCATGGATTACTAATCAAAGGTATTGGCTTGAGTTGCAAATGGATGATTAATATAATAGAATAGAAACAAAGGTACACTCCATGGATCAACTAATCAATTTGCATAGGGAACACGAGGTCTTGCGTGCACCCAGAGCTTGGACTTCCTTCTTACAGTGATACCAAAGGCCTCTGTCATGTCAAGCTCTTCAGACTTGATGCCACTGGGCAGGTCCCAGTCGAAGTGGTAAAGAAGGCTAGCGAGTGCCAGCTCCATGTTGGCCATCCCGAGCGTCATGCCGGGGCAGATCCGCCGCCCAGCGCCGAACGGGATGTACTCGAAGTCGGCGCCTTTGAAATCAACGTTGCTGTTCTCAAATCTCTCCGGCCTGAACACTTCGGCGTCCTCCCAATACGCGTTGTCCCTTCCCATCGCCCATACATTGACAAACACTTTGGTGCCCTTCGGCACGTCGTAACCCATCACCCGACACGTCTCGCGGCACTCCCGGGGGAGCAAGAGGGGTGCCGGAGCGTGCAGCCTCAGGGTCTCCTTGATCACCAGCTGCAGGTAGCTCAGCTTGTCGATGTCGTCCTCGGTTAGCCTGTCTTGTCCCTCGAAGGTTTCCCTCACCTCTGACTGGGCCTTGTGCAAGACTCGCGGGTTCTTCATGAGCTCCGACATGGCCCACTCTAGCGTCGTGGACGATGTCTCGCTCCCAGCAGCGAAAATGTCCTGCAATTACCACGTTAAAGGATATTGCAAATTGAACCACTGATGAACTGAAACATTTGTAGCAGTGTAGTGTCGTATGCATGCATGCATTTGAAGGACAGTTAGGAAGATCTTACGAAAATGACTGTGCTGATGATCTCGGTGGTGAGTTCAAACTGCAGCCCGCCATCCTTCTGCAGCCTCAGGAGGACGCCTAGCAGGTCTTCCTCTCGCTCCGGCGTAGGTGCACCGGCGCGCTCTCGGATGATGCTCTGTACGATGCGGTAGATGTTCCCCTGGCACCTCCCCATGTCCCGGGCGGCGGCGCTGAGCCTGCGCACGAGCCGCGACGACGGGTAGAGGTCGGCCAAGTTGAACCCGCCGGTGAGCCGCACTGCCTCGTCCAGCTCATGCAAGAAGTCATCCCGGTGCTCGCACCGCCCGCCAATGGCCGAGCGCACCACGACGTCGTTCATCATGCGGCAGATCTTCTCGCTGAGGTTGACGGGGCGACCGTCCACGCACTCGCCGGAGACGGAGCGGAGGAGGCGAGCTACCTCGTCCGCCCGGACGGGCCTGAAGGAGAGCACGCGGCGCTGGTTGAAGAGCTCGAGCACGCAGACCTTGCGGAGCTCGCGCCACCGGTCGTTGTAGGGGGAGAAGATGATGTCCTGGCCGCCGCAGCTGATGATGTCGAGCGTGGCGCTCAGGTGGCGGCTGGCGAAGGCGGAGTCGTGGGTCTTCATGACCTCCCTTGCGGCCTCGGCGGAGGAGACAACCAACGTGGGCACGGCACCGAGGCGGAGCAGCATGAGCGGGCCATAGGTCCGGGAGAGCTCGCGCATGGCCTGGTGGGGCAGGTGGCCGAAGCGAGACAGCAGGAGGTGGTGCAGGCTGCCGACGAGCGGCAGCTGCGATGGGCCGGGGGGCAGCCGCAGCGCGAGGGTCGGCGAGGTGTAGCGGCCGATGAGCTTTAGGAGGAGGAGGAGGAGGAGGAAGAGGAAGGCTAGCAGTAGGAAAGTCAAGTCCATTTGCGTTAGCTTGGAAGGTTAGCTGCAGCTGATATAATGGAGCCGGACTGCCGGAGTAGCTAGTACTGGTCTCTTCTAGATTAAGATATGTCCAAAAATTTTGGACCAAAAAATTAATGATTTGTGTTAAAAAAACTTAGGCCTGGGCTTGAAGTCTTAGCTCATGGTGGACACATCACTATTAGGCTATAAATAGGTAGCACTATTGGCAATTTTGTATACGAAAATAAGAAAAACGCAATAAGAAAGACCAGGAGTTCTCTCTATCTCTCTGTGTTTTCAATCTACTATTTCTGTCTTTTGTGATTGATCTTATTTTGCATAAGCAGAGGAATCGATCGGACTGATCGCCAGCGACGGTTCCTCAACACGTTATCAGCACGAATCGCTCCAGTGAATCGAAGATAATCATCGAAGCACTAGTAGATTGAATTGCCTATATCTAGATCGTTCTAAATTCATAGAGTTGAAAGTTGGCCACCCTGTGAATTTGTAAGGACTAGACCCTTACGCCGAGCAAATGACATATCGGCCGCTCAACAATAACCATAGGTGTTACTTGTAATAATTACAAGTTACGCATACCCAGAGACGTAGGCGATTCCACATGGAACACGCTACGCCTATTTACCAAAACGAAACAATATCCTCTGGGTACTATATATATCTCTACTACTTAAAAATTGGAGTTGGTGACAGTCCGTCCGTTCTCCCGATCCCCCTCACAGCACATACGCGCCGACGGACGTGTGGCCCTCCTCCCACCGATTTTCCTCCCACCTTCTCCCTCATCTCCCCCACGATCTCTGCTCCTCCCCCGTTCTCCGCGCCGCCTCCTCCCCTCCCTCATCCGCCGCTCCGCCTCCCCACGATCTCCGCTCCTCCCCCCGTTGTCCGCGCCGCCTCCTCCCCTCCCTCCTCCGCTCGCGCCGCCTCCTCCCCTCCCTCCTCCGCCAACGCGTCCTCCTCCCCCCACCCCTCCGCTCCGCCGCCTCCTCCTCCCCCACCCCTCCGCTCCGCCGCCGCCTCCTCCTCCCCCCACTACTTTGCTCCGCCGCCTCCTTCCCCGCTCCTCCACTCCGACACCACCTCCTCCTCCCCCGCTCCTCCGCTCCGCCCTCGCCTCCTCCTCCCCTCCTGTGCTCCGCCCTCGCCTCCTCCTCGCTCCTCTCGCTGCCGCTGCCTCCTCCTCCCCCACCCCAACCCGCGCCGCCGTCGCCTCCTCCTCCCACCGCTTCTCCACTACCGCCGTCGGCGGGGACTACGAGCCGGCCTCTGCTGTCGGGATGATGCCCGTGAACATCAGGGGCGAGCCCATCGCTGAGGCCGACCTCTCCAAGACCGGCGGATGTATCGCTGCCCTCTTCATCTTTGGGAACGAGATGGCCGAGCGCATGGCCTACTGACGATGATCCTGCGGACGGACGAGGAGGCCGATGCCGCCGTGGTGTCGGCGGCGGCGGCGGAGGACACGGTGAGGGCATCAAGGTCTGCTGCTCGACGCTCTCGCCGTCGTCTGCGGCGTTGGCCGCAGCTCAGTGCTCCCGCACAAATCCTACTGCTCGTGAGTTTTGCACCCCTCCCCAATTTCTCATCGTCATTTAGACCCCTCTGTGAGCCGTGCAGCGTCTTCTCTACTTGGACACCGACGTCGGCGACCAAATCTTCACCGACGACCACCCCCCACCTCAGCGTCTTCCTTGACCTCTCCTTCTCCAACCCGGTGACCACCTGTTCACCGCTGGCGGCCTACACCGACACCCCTCTGCTACTGCTTCTTCATCTAAACCAGTTAGTTCCCAACTCCTCTCACTTCTTACAGTTTCTAATTTTTGTTCACCACATTTGCTACTTGTTAATGATAACTGTTAATTATTGTTAATTGTTTGCTGTTAGATGTTAGTTTCATTTTTAGTAGACTGAATTTGCTAATAATTGTTAATTGTTCTCTGTGGAAATATATGTTTGTGTGCCAGTAGTGTAGCTTCATTGTGATGTGTAAGATTAGAACGTATATATCATGGCATTTATTTTGGAGAATTAGTGTACCATGACATGTTTAGCACGTAGCTAAATGAACTTTACTAAGCTTGCTACTAAGATTAGATGCTAAAGCTCAAAAAATTTTCATATGATGCTTTTATTATCACGGGTGTGGTCTTTTCCTAGATTATTGTTCAGTTCGCTATAGGCTACAGATGGATCTGGCAGTCCCTAGCCCTCTGTTGTTATACTCTCTTGCTCATGCCTGGTATTATTCAAGGTTGGTGTTTTGAGTTTTGACACCACTTTTTTAGTTCTGCATGTAAGGGGCTCCCTATTCTTGTCTCCATAGTCAGGATCTTGTGCCCTGACATTTGTTCGCATATGTGGACTCTGCATTCAATCAAACTTTGAGTTGGCTTTCAATGGTTGAAATCTCAAAATTGAGGGAGTCAATAGAATTTGATCTGTACTTATGATCTAATCAATGTTAGGTGTTGCACCACTGTCCATTTTCAACAAGTGGTGCCTTGACCTGTTGTTTTATGCTTCTTCTTCTTCTTCTTTTCATTTGTGAGATGCAGATTTAGAATTTTACACACAGAAACTGAATTTTGGAATAATTTTCAGCCATGGGCACAGTCGTGGATGCTCCAGCAGTTGTGACTGAGAAGGTGATATGCATATGACATTACTTTGCATTGCTTAATAATTTGACTCGCTAGATATTAGATAATTTTAACTTACTGCAGCAAGGCCATGCTGTCATTGAGAATGTGGAACACCTATTCTTTTCAGCGTCAAAGGATATGCTTAAATTTATCGACCCTTTAACAGACAATACATTATGGGTTTGATCTGAGCTCAAATAGCTTGCCAAGCCTGAGCTTTCCAACATCCATCGTTTTGTCGAATGATTTTCTCATGCCCTCACCTGGTACGATACGTTGTGAACTAAATTTGCAAAAGCTGGTTTCACTTTTTATTCCTATATTAGTATGTTAGTTTGTGTAATGAATAAATTTTAAGTGTCTTGTACCAATGTTCTTGCCCATAATATTTTTTATGTCTGAGTTATTGTAAAGACGCATTTGTGTGGGATGAAGCAGGCTTCATGTTGACGTTTGATGAATCCGAGCTAACCATGTCTTGTCAGTAGGATGATGTGCTATATCTAGGGTGAAATGCAATGTGTTGCTAACTTTTGTGGGTAATGGGAGGATAAGGATAAGGATTTTTTTCTGTAGAGGACAGACTAATGAGTTATGGTGTTGTTCTTCATCCTTGTACATTTGTTGTGCAGTAAACATAGGCTTTGTCTGCATGTTGTTTTTTCAGCCGAAGAAATTTGTGAACTTTGGATGGAGTATGAGGAGAATGCCTCTTTGGAAGCGAAGTTGTCAAAGTTTTTGACAAGGTACAATTTTTGTCCATCTATGTCATTATGTTTACCCAGCAAATCATTATAGATGTGTATACTTAAGTGCCAGTGTACTTGGACTATCAACTGTTGACCTGGTAATGCATCAACAGATAGAAGATACACAGTTATTAAGGTTGCTAACATAATGACAACATTTGTTCCAGTCTATTAGATGTCCGTTTGTGAGATCATTGAAATGGCAATGTCATAACTTAAAAGTGTGCTTAACTTAGTTGGGTCCCAGTGTAGAAATCAAATAGGACCCTAGATAGACATTGACTTTTGGATCTAATGTTTTTCTTTACAGAGAAGTAACCTTTCGTTTCTTTATGTTCTGTGTTAAGGTTGAGATGATACTTCAAGCACTGGAGTATGAAAAGGGTAAACTCATACAGGTACTCAAATATTTTAACGTACTCAGCATCATCCTTTTTGTACAACAAGTATTTTTGTTGAGATCAAATAAGTATAGTGGAAATGCAGCTCAGGTACCATGGGTCATCTTTTGGACCATCTTGTAACTTGAGCGTTAAGCCATGAATAATATACACTATGGAATGTGTGAAGCAATAGACAGAACACTCTTTACACACCTTTTATTGACCATGAGGTGGGGTTTAAAATATCACACTAATGTGGTAACACCTATGTATCTGAATTTTTTCAGAGCAAGGGCTGGACCTAGAAGAGTTCTTCCAATCAACAGCAGGTGATATTCTTCTTCTTCTTTTCTCCTTACATCAGATTCTGCTACTCAATTTCCTTGCCCATTTAGCAACCTTAACCCCTTGACCTAGAATAGAACCAAATTTAGCTGTCTCCTATGAATCCATCTCATATATTCTATATTATGCCTTTCTCAAAGTAAAAAAGCAAAAGAGCCCTTTCAACCGCTGCCCCTGGCATGCCAACATAGCTAAGTTAAAGCGCTCAAATTCTCTCAATTTGCTTGACCCAATTCCTTCCATTCTTTCCAATGTAGCATACTCAATTGAACACTTCATCTAAACTGTGTAGGCTGTTCATTTATTCTTTTCATTCTTACACGTAGAAAAATATTTCTTTGAGATGATCTAAACTATTGACCACGAAACATATCAAGTTATTAACACCTGGGTGATTAATGTCGAAATTGAAACTAGCATCGCCTAAGTGGTTTCTCATGAGTTGATATGTGCCTTCTGGCAATTTTTCTCATTGATACTGCGTGAGCATTCAAATACTTGACAAAAACTATCTTTTTCTGGTTAATTGCTTACAGGAAAATGTCAGACCAACGTTTGAAAAGCATGGGCAGCAGAGATAGCATCAAGAAGAAGATAGGTCTGAAAGATCTTGGATTGCAACTAAGGGGTATAAAATCTGATTCTACTTTTGATCTTGTATGAAAGGTTGGTTCTCTATTCCATCATATTAGATTTGATACTAATTTTGACAGAGGAATTATCATAGTTTTTTTCCTTTATAGATGTCTATGAAGCTTCCAGTGGCGAATGGATTTTTTATGTTTGGGATGGAACGGATACTCCTGCGACTGAGTTTCAGACACTGTAGGGTTACATTGTCATCATTGTTTAACTTTCAATTTCAGCAATAGGCAATAGCTAATAAAACCCATTATGAAATCTAGGATGGTGATATGGTGTTTTTGCTATGGTGTAAAACAAAATTTATATTTATTGTAAATTTTAGAATCATACTGTTATTATATATCACCTTTTTTGAGAATCCGTTGCAACGCACGGGCATTGTACTAGTCCTTTTTGAATGGCAACAAGGCTACTACTCATTATTATGTATTATTATTAGTCCACATGCGTACGTGCACTTGTACCACTGAATCTGCACTGAGAAACGTAGTGGCAAAGGGTAGTTGAACAGAACCCTATTCAAGGAAGAACCATCAACCATGCATTGTGTCATATAGCTCTCAACGATAATATCAGGTTTCACCAATTGAAGCCAAACACTGGATGTACTGTGGGGAGAGAAAGGTCATGGATCGGTTGCTACTTGCTAGCAACTCATCTTCTATCCAGCAAGCACGACAAGCTGCTTGCACTACCCTTGTAACATCGCGGATTTTTATCCATTTTCAAACTGCATAATTATCATAATTTTCAAAAACCTATGTTGCATATTTGGATCGGTCAAGCATTTTGTGGGAATTAAAAAAAGGGAATTTGATTTTGAATTGAAATTAGCAATACAAATAAAGTTTGAAAATATTTTTCCTCACTCCCTTGCAGCTTGGGCCTAAACGCAGCCGCCGGCCATCTTCTTTCCCCCCTCTTCTCTCCTTCCCTTCCCAGTTAACCACCTGTCAGGCTAATCAGCCAGTCCACTTTCTCTCCCCTTCTCTCCTTCCCTTCCTAGCGGTGGCGTAGCTAGCTTTTTTCTGTAGGGTCAATTGACTCATAGGCTTTTTTGCAAAAAAAAAAACTTAATTAGTACTAATACTTATCTATAAGTTCATAAAACTCTAAAGATTTTATAATAGTTAACCCCATAGGTTTGAAGACGTGACTACGCCACTGCTTCCTGGCCGACCACATGCCACCTACTCCTCCCCTTCTCTCCTTCCATTCCCCGCTGATCCAACTCGGCCTAGCCAACCACCTGCCAGGCCGACCAGGAGGGAGACGTTGTTCGTCTTCTCTGCCATGTCTTGTCTCTCTCCACCCTCACTGACCGTAGGCCCTGGCCTCACCTGTCAGGCCGACCAGGAGGGAAACAATGTTCGTCTTCTCCCCCACATCATCTCTCTCTCATCCGCTCGCTGTTGCGCCCGTACGCACGCGTGCCGCGCGCATGCAGAGCTGACTTGATGCCACCATCCCTCTGCTGCCTCAAGAACTGCAGCACACCACACCATTGTCAATCACAGGCGTGTCCCGTCGAGCTGAGTTCGTGCCTGACACTTGCGAGATATCGCGTCCAAGACTGCCTTCGCGTCTCCGCACTCGTACTTCTTCTCTTCTCTATTTAAACACCACCTGAATGTGTCATCTTCCTTGGCTGTTCCCTCTCTCCATTTCCGCCAACTTTTTCTCCTTCTCTCCACCCTGGGTCAGGGGCGAAGCTAGAGAGAAACCAAGGGGGTGCACACTTCATCACACATATATCATAGTACACAAAAATTTTGATGGACAATATATAGAAAATGTGTTGTACCGTCAGTTTTTAACATATATAATATAACAAAGTGATTGACAATGAACAGCGAGTCGATGATTAAGCATTAGCAGCAGAAAGTACGCACCAAAATAAATAAATCCATTAATATAGGCAAATATATTATCTGAACTCAATGTCCTTAATGGCCTACAACAAAGGAGAATAAAAACATGTTAATTTTCAGCTGAAAAACTATTAAAAAATCATGTGAAAATAGGCAATATACCTTTTCATATTGCATATTTGCGTCCTCTCATATTCATAAAACGATCAACCACAGCCTTATTTGTGACTTTCGTCATTTCTTCTTTCTCGACGTAACAAACAAGGCTATGACTCATGTAGTCATCACCAATGCGATACGTAAATATGTTTTCACAATCTTCATAGTTGAAAAACACCTCTCAACCGTAGCAGTGGCAACAGGCAAAACTAGTACTAGCTTCAAAAGCCGATAAACTAAAGGATAGCAAAGATGCTTCCTTGTCACCACCATTTTTTGAGAAAGCTCACCAATACTTTCTACATTAGAGAATCTATCATCTTCTCTCATATCAGCAATATAGAGGCAAAGATGATGTCGAAGATCAGCCAATTCACTAGAACTAAAATCATCAGGATAAAGTTTTGCCAGTCTCATCAAGCTATCCACATTAAAATCATGAAATCGTTCTTTTGGATTGAAAGCAGCTGAGCAAACTAGGGGGTGCACAATTTTGGGCTGGGGGTGGTGCACATATGGTGAATTTGGGATAGTAATAAATGTTTCTTTTTTTTACCCTGGTGCCAAGGAACCCCCCTCCCCCTATTTGGCTTCGCCCCTGCCCTGGGTGGAGGTGAATTTGACCTGCTCCCATTGTCTTCTCCAAATCTGGTTGCTAATTCTGCCCGTTAATTTTGACCGTTGGGGTGAGCTTTTGTCCTCACCTTCTGGCGTATTGAGGTCGCCTCAAACCCTCTTCTTAATGCTTATCTTGCCCCTGCTTGTTTCCCCATGGGGAGAACAGAATGCTGCCTCCATCTGCAGAGCAATCCGAAACATGCCCACACCATTGCCGCCCTGTTCCGCTTGTTCTGTTGAGCTTCGACCTCAGAGCCTAATGCCGGTTTCCTTCTGTGCTACCATGCCCATAGATGCCGGAAACTAATTTGATCGACTCTAAAACTTCCCCCACACGTTTGGCCAGGGTAGGAGCAATATTGCACCATGTGAAACTCTGTTCATAATCGTCTTGGGAACAAGCTCACAGTGGTTTTAACCACACATTCAGAACGCAGGCCCGCATGGCAGCTCTGTAATGCAGGCGAAAAGCAACATGTAGAACCTGTATAGTTTCTAATAATACAAATTGGATTCGTCTGTTTCAATGAAAAAAGTCCGACAATTCAAATGCTAGATTCTTGTAGTTTTCCTCCAACATTGAGGTTCCATTTGCGTCTTCATTTTTCTACGCATAGACCGACTCCTCGTGACAACCATCCTGCCACGTCTTCTCTCCCGAAACCGACTAAAAATCCCATTTTTGCAGCGGTTAACCAAAGATGGCCCATCTATATGTAGAGGGAAAGGCGGGGGCATGGCATCTCTTTCTCATCTTGCTCTCTCGCGTGGCGAGGCAGTTCCAGATAACTTTTGCTTTCACTTTCTCTTTCTTCCTCTTTCTTGTCAACATATCCTCTCCCACCGTTGTAGATGGATCTGGGGCAGGCGACGGAGGAGATAGGGCGCCGGACCTCTCCCTTCCCGGTGGGCACCGCATCCAGTCCTGGTCGTCCTCGCCTCGTCCAGGAGTCGCCGCCTCCGTCCCCGCCTACCTCGATGTGCACCGTGTCATCACCAACCTCATCCCGCTCCGTCATAGCTGCGTGCAAGCAAGGAGGGACACGGTAATGCAGGACACCATCATTTCAGCGCCGCTGTGCCTGATGGCGCCGTGTCCCCGCTCTGCGCCCACGTGTTCCTCCTCGTGGCGGGTGGCTCCGCGCCGACATGTTCCTCCTCGTGGTGGGTGATGGCACAGGACAAGATGGGCGGCAGCCACTCCCAGACGTGTGTGCTGAAGTGGGAGACGACGGAGTCGCACACATCAGCAGCGGTGAGGGACGAGGTGGGTGACTGGAAACGGCGGCGTCGCATGCATCGGCAGCAACACAGGATGAGGTGGGCGACGACGAAGGTTGCCAGGGACGGCCGGTAAGGATGGGCGATGATGGAGGTGCCCGAGGATGGCGGGATGAGTTGGATCTGGATCGGCTTGAGAGGAAGAAATGGAGAGATAGAATCGGAAGAAGTTCATTATCAATGTGGCATCTTGTTTAATATTTTTTGTTTTCTTGATTTTGACCAAGGAGAGTTCAACGTATTTCAATTGTTATCAATTGGATCTTCTCAGATTTTGCAACTTCTTCTCTTCTTTGTATTTTCCTTGAATCAGTCGAATTGGTATTCTCTTTTCTTCCCAATTTTGCTTGAAGCAGTAGCAACTTCTTCTCTTCTCTCATTTTCCTCAGACAGAGGGAAGCACTATCGTGTTAATTTGTGTATCGGCATCCTAACTTGGGCCGCTAATGGATACTGTGGTTGGCAGCAACATGTTCTGTTTTGTTCCTCTTATTGTTCTATTTTTTTTCCAATATGGCGAGCTCGGTGTGCCGGACGGCTCCAACTTGGCGATGGATGCTGCGCAGATCTGCGGCGAGAGTGTTCTGAGTGTTCTTTGCTATTGTGTTTATGTTCCAGTGATTTGGAGGTCGTTGAGATTTTTTTTTTCTTCCCTGTTTGTCCCCTAAAATGATAGTTTGTCGGAACCTTATGTCCAAATTCTACGTTTTTTTCTACCTGAATTAAACGAGGAAATGAGGTGATGTTGCTGTTGTTTTGATTTGTTTGAAGTAGAAAATTTCAATTTTCTCATTTGTGTTGGGACTTGAGAGGTCTTGCAGAAGATGGAATTTTTCTAAATGGACAGCTGGTGCATTTCCACTTTCTTGTTTTTGGCTTTGAAACATTTTTTTTGGGTGTTTAATCATCTCATGATGTTATTGAATCATTGTGCAACGAGTCGCACGTCGTGACCTTTCCTGAATTTTCCCCTTGAATCAGATAAAGAGAGTCCATAAAAACATTGTGCTACGGTTGTGCTTGTATGCAGACGGCAGATGTTCTAATCTCTATCTTATGAAATCCATTGTAAAGCACGGACACTTTATCTCATATGATCTGTTATAAAGCATGAGCACTTTACTAGTTAGTAGAAAATGAACTGTTTCCGAGAAATCCCTGCATCCTATATAGGCATTAATAGTACACGGTGGTCAACCTCTGAATTGATTAAAATTACCACTTTTAAACCTATTTAACTAAAATCGCATGGTCCATCCAGCTGAGTAAGGACATAACAAAATACCGAGCATGTTATGAAACAAGCAATCAGTTTTCCTAGTATAACAGTAAAATGTACACCAAAAAGATGAAAACCCAAAAGTTACTTTAACACTACTGAGATTATAGGACTAAGTGTGCCTTGATCTGAGCTCCTTGCAAAGAGAGGGGCAGCTTGTCATAAGATGCTTATAGCCATCGGTCGCGCTGACTGCTCGCATTTTTGAAGGTAAGCTGAGGAACCTGAAGACCGCCTCTTTAAGCTCATGACAATGATGCTGCTCAGCCAAAGGCCAATGTGGTCGCTGCCGTGCTCACATCAAGTCGCCTGCATAGTTTGTCCTCACAAATCAACTTTAGCCTCGGTATATCATACATGTCTGCTGCCACAAGCAGATGCTGGGCCATTATCGCCGCCGTGTATTCCTCACCCGTCTCTGGTAATTCGTCGGTGTAGATGAAGTGGAGCAATGCCCTGAACACATCGGCGTGCATGTCGTCGATGGGTATGATGCATCTTTTATCCTTCTCCCTCATGGAACCCGTTGGGGTAATAATTGATACGCCATGTGTGGCCTCCGATGAGGAAGGTGCAGGAGTACAAGCACTGGCCGGTATTTACAGCTTTGGTGCCCTGCTAGGTAATTCCTGTCCTGCTAGGTAATTGACTAGTACATGTGATCCGAATTGGAGTCTACGTCCGTGAGCAGCTAGTCTGATATGAACTAGTTCAGTGCCATGAAGTAGTTCTCATGCATGCTGCGGTTGCACCCAGACTTCGATTCTGATTTTATTTTTCAGATGAAACAGGGTTGCTAATCTTATTTTTATTTATTTTTTTTGGAAAGGTGACAGTGCTACGTAGTCGTCATGCGTGCATCTACTTAATCACATTCAATTCACAATGAAACAACATAGTGCAGAGGGCAGTTGAACGCTCTTCAAAGAGGAAAACCAACCATGTGCAATGGCACTCAGATGCAAGTTACGTATATACCATGTTACTTTCACCTATATATATTGGAGCTAAGAGATAGACGAACTGTAGAAATCTAGTGCTAGCCCTAGGCTGTACGTACTGCATGCAGGGAGCAAAACTCCACGGATAGGTTTGCTGCTAGCAGCTCATCAGCAAGCTAGTAAGCGTGACAAGCCGCTTGCATTCCTCTCGATCGTGTGGTTGACTGTAGGCTTGGGAGGTATCGGGACTACATACATCCGGAGTTATCCGGTGTTTCGCATAGTCATTCTAAATCATATATAACTGCTTGCTTAGCTACCTACAACCCGCCATTCATGTCTTGATTTTCGCTCGCTCGGTCTGCTGATTTCCAAGCCCATCCGATGGGAGCTCGCGCAGAGAGGCAACGGGTTGCAGCTCATCATAACTATAATGCACTTTATTACTGCTAAGAAAGAATCTTGATGAGAAAATTAAACAGCAATCAAAGGATGTTAATTCATGTAAATTTCGATTAACGTATATCATTGGTCTCAACAGAGATATATGTAAGTAACAATTTTTCACGATCGAAGTGATTAACAGCATGCAATAAGTTGCAACATTTGCAATGTGTTGTGATAGCATACGCTGTTAGAACTCTTGGTGATTGGTTTAGTGATTAGCGATTTTCCTGCATGCGTTGGGACTAACTGCGTTTCATCATCGCCACTACGTAGCAAATCCGTCAAATAAAATGTGGTCCCTAGCTATTATTTTTCCTCTAGCTATATCCGCTTAATGTGCTGATCGACAATTCGACATGAAGCTGCGCTAACAGAAGATAGAAACAGATTAAGCAAATGACCCATAGAACTAGCTAATACACCATAAAAGATCAGATGAATATACAGAAGAAAGAGAAATAGCGATTCCACATGGAACAATAACTACAAGTTGTACGTACTCAGAGACGTAGGCAAGTGAAACACGCTACGCATATATCCGAAGCGGTATCTGGCTACTATTTTTTTCAGAAGGCAACAGGGCTACTATATATTATTATTATTATTATGTATTATTACTTTATTAGTCCACATACGTGCGTCTACGTGTAGCATTGAATTTGCAATGAAAAACGTAGCACAGAGGGTACAAACCCTATTCAAAGAGGAACCCGTCAACCCTGCAATGCGTCATATAGCTCTCAACGACAATATCAGGTTTCACCTATATATATTGGAGCCAAAAAGGATGGGAGAAATGCCGAGATTTAGTGCTTTTTTTAGAATATGAAAGGCAGAAGCCTCTCTATTTCTGATATTACAAACCAAACAGGTTCTTACAGAAATGAGAAAACAAAACATAGCAGTCCTAGTTACCAAGGAAATCTTTTTTCCCTACTCCCAGTGCTGCAACCAAAGCAAAAGATAGATATGAAATAACAGGCTACAAGCAACAAGCACGACTGAAACTGTTAAATGCTGAACCAAGCACGACTGAAACTGTTAAATGCTGAACCAAGCACGACTGAAACTGCTAAATGCTGAACCAAGCACTAGTCTTGCAGCTTGCTCGAGCAACATGGCGCCCTCCAGCAGTTCCTCTCGGTTTTCCACTTTTGTCTGAAAGTTCAACCAACGGTTAATGCAATAACATGCAGTGAGGAACTGATATTTGGTTATTGGACACAGATTTAGTGCTACTGCTAGCTATCCCAACACTGGTTGTACTGTGGGGGAGAAGAAACACCATGGATCGGTTGCTACTTGCTAGTCAATTACTCAGCTCGTGTAGTTAGTTATATGCTTGGGGTGGTTGGGACTATATACGTTAGATGAAACCAAGTTCTGGATAAAAGTGTATAACAATTATCCTAAGAAATCAGCAGAAAACCAAGTTCTGTATAAAAGTGTATAACAATTATCCTAAGAAATCAGCAGAAAATTAACCTACCTACAGTATTCTTGACTTGAAGAGACTGGAGAATTGGAAGTCTAAGCCACAATGCATGTTTTCTTTTTGATCAATTGTTGTTGGTTTGTGGTGACCGCTCCACGGGATCAGCGAGTCAGGCTCGGCGCGGCTTCTGCACACGGAGCAATCCGACAAATACAACATGATAACTAGCATGCTTCCTCCGACATTAGTACAATCCATGGATCACCTATTTGACTATGTCTGACAATATTCTCAATTTTTCAAAGATCGAGGACAGAAACAAATTCATGAAGCAGATTAACAGACACATTTAAGCAGATAGTCCATGGAACTAGTACTCCCGTTTATGGAGAAGATGAAAATAAAGGAAAAAAAAAATAAGAACTAACCAAACTTTAATTTCATCAGACTGACTAAATGCACAGGTCAACAAACTTGGCCATAAGCTCCTTGCAAACAGAGGGGCAGCTTGTCATGAGATGCTCATAACCATCGGTTGCCATGACCGCTTTCATATTCCAGGGTAAGCCGAGGAACTTGAATATCCCCTTCTTGAGCCCATGGCAATGATGCTGCTCGGCCAAGGCCAATGTGGTCGCCGCCGTCTTCACCTCGAGGCACTTGCACAGCTTGTCCTCACAGATTAACTTCAGCCTCTCCATCTCGTACCTGTCGGCCGCTACAAGCAAATGTTGAGCAATTACTACTGCATCTTCCTCGTTTATTTCTGGAAACTCATCAGTGTATATAAAGTGAAGCAGCGCCTTGAACACAGTGGCGTCCATGTCGTTGATACATATGGATCTTGCAGTCTTCTCCCTCATGGAACCAAACAGCTCCGCCCTGAAGACCGGCGACCGAGCGGCGAGCACACACCGATGCGCACCAAACGTCTCCTCACCAACCTTGAACGTGACGTCCGCCCCCTCCTCGGTCAGCAGGAGATCGCCGAGATGCCGGTGCATGTTAGACGGTGGCACCTCGACGACCGACTCCTCCACAGCCAGCTCCTCGACGCATAGGACGGTGACGTCGCACCGGATGGTGAGGCGGTCGTTCTTGAGATGATCTGATTTTTCTAGCTCCTCCCTTTTGATGAACCTCCCCCAGCCCCAGCCGCTTACATACTTGCTGAAGGTGTGCTTGCTTGTGCGGCGGTGCGACGGCACTGCCTTCCCGCCGCCGCCGTCGAGCAGAGCGATCTGGAACTCGGTGTTGACGTCTTCCGCGGGGCTGACATGGTCGAGGTAGACGGATACGTAATCAACATAGTTTTCCTTGCTGCCGTTGGGATAATATTCTATACGCCATGTGTGACCTCCTACCTCAAAAGTGCACGAGTGGGTGCAGCTGCAGGTGTCGATGGTCTCCTTGATCCGGGAGTAACCGTCGATGTTGTGCACGTGGGAACCTTTCGCCACGGTGCCGACGGTGGTGGACGCAGAACGTGACAGGACGGGGGCACCGTCGTCTCCGGCAGCGGCGGACGGCGAGGTCTCCATGACACGTATGGCAGGGCAGAAGCGCAGAATGCGATGAATTGAACGAGGTATTAGAATTTTTTTTAGGGAGAGGTATTAGAATTTGGCAACGAGTATACGATACGATACAACTTTATTTAAGTTGCTTCCTCACGGCTTGGTTTCGGTTAAGACTTGTGCTTCACGTATTGTAATCGGTTACTACAAATTTTTACTAACGAGTGTTGGCTTGGCCTGGAGTTTTGGCGCTGCAGCTGGAGTCTACGCGAACTTTGCAGCTTTGGCCAGAACTTAGCAATCTCACGCACAAACACAAAGAGGATTTGGTGCTGCGGAAGGTACAGCATTTTCTGGTCTTTCTTCTCCTTTTATAATACAACCAAACATGCAAAGCAGTGAATACAAAACAAAAACCGAAAAGAAGCTAAAGCAGTGCACGCATGCAGCAATGACTCAAAAAAAAAAAAAAAACGGAAAACTGAAGCTGAGTGCAAACAGAAAACTGAAGCTTCAATGCCTCATGGCTCCCCCTAAATGCAGAAACTGAAAAATGCAGTAGTCATGCAGACTAGTAACTGCTAGATTATCTAATATTACTCCCCCTAATCTAGTTGTGGTTGATGTCGACGATGCCGAGCTTCGAGCGCAGGTGTAGAAAACGCACCCGGCCAAGTGATTTGGTCAATATGTCCGCCAGCTGATCGTCGGTGTGGATTTTGCGGATGGCGACTTGGCCACCCTCGACGCACTCCCGGATGAAGTGAAAGCGCGTCTCAATGTGCTTGCTCGGCCATGGAAGACCGGATTTTTGCACAATTGAATCGCCGACTGATTGTCGATGTAGATTGTCGCGGAGCCGACGTCTCGCCCGTAGAAGTTGCCGATCAGCCGCCTGAGCCAGATTCCCTGGCATGCCGCCGCTGAGGCCGCGATGTACTCGGCCTCGCACGACGATAGCGCCACCACCGGCTGCTTTTGTGATTGCCACGACACAGGCGCGTTGCCGAGGCAGAACAAAATGCCGGAGGTGCTCTTGCGATCATCCACGTCGCCGGCTATGTCCGCGTCATTGTACCCCTTGAGCTCGATGTCGTTGTGCCCCTTGGTGTAACTAAGGCCAAAGTGGAGCGTACCAGCGACATAACGAAGTAGATGCCTGACGGCGCTCAGGTGTTCCGTCGTTGGGTTCGCCATGAACCTGCTCACATACCCGACCGCGAAGCTGATATCCGGCCGGGTGTGGACCAAGTACCGGAGGCTGCCAACCACACTACGGTAGAACGTAGGATCAACAGGTGGATTGGAGCTCTCCTTACTCAGTTTAAGACGTGCCTCCATGGGCACTTGCACGGCATTGCAGCCGGCCTTGTCCAGGAGCTTTGCCGCATACGCAGCTTGGCTCATGGTGATCTTCCCGGGCAACTGCTTGACATCTATGCCGAGATAGTAGCTCAACTGCCCGAGGTCGCTCATCTTGAATGAGCGCTTCATTTCCTCCTTGAATGATTCGATCTCAGCTTGGTCGGCGCCGGTGAGGATCAAATCATCAACATACACGCCCAGGAGCACACGTCCTCACCCCTTGCCGCGTGTGTACACCCCGTGCTCTTCCTCGCAGCGCGTGAACCCGAGCGCCACTAGCGTGCGGTCGAGCTTGGCGTTCCACGCCCGAGGAGCTTGTCGTAGGCCGTAGAGTGCTTTGCGCAGCCGTAGTACTTGCCGCTCTCGCCCGATGATCATGAATCCCGGCGGTTGAACGACGTAAACCTCCTCCGTGAGGTCACCGTTCAGAAACGCAGACTTGACGTCGAGATGGTGGAGCGCCCAGCCCTCGTGCGCTGCCACTGCTGTCAGTGCGCATACGGAGTCGAGCCGCGCCACTGGTGCAAACACCTCATCAAAGTCCACGCCAGCGCGTTGTACGTACCCCTTAGCCACCAGCTTCCTCTTCTTCCTCCAGGGACGGGACCGCAGGGGATACAGGAGAGTTCGGCTCGCCGCCGCCTAAGACGCCACTGACTGTGTACTCCACGGTGAACGTCTCAGGGCAGGCGTTACTGTTTGCCTCCCAATTCCACCCTTTGGTCTCGTCGAACACCACGTCGCGAGTCACATGGAGCCGCCCGCCCACCGGATCGTACACCCGGTAGCCTTTGGAGCCCGGCTCGTACCCGACGAAAACCATCTTCACGCTTCGGTCATCGAGCTTCGCGGCGTGCGGGCGTGTAACCTTGACGTGAGCGAGACAACCGAACGTGCGCATGAAATGCACGGTTGGTTTCTTGCCATGCCAAGCTTCATAAGGCGTCATCCCGGTGACGCTCGTCGTCGGCGAACAGTTCAAGATGAACACGGCTGTGCTCACCGCCTCCCCCCAGAATGTACTGGGCACCTTCTTTGCCTTGAGCAGGCATCGCGCCATAGCCATGACAGTCTGGTTTCGGCGCTCCACGACGCCGTTCTGTTGCGGGGAGTACGGCGCCGTGAGTTGCCGATGCACACCTTTCTCCGCGCAGTACTCGCCAAAGGTCACGGACGTGAACTCGCCACCACGATCGGTACGTAGCGCGCGTAGCTTCCGCCCAGTCTCGACCTCGACGCTGGCTTGGAACTTCTTGATCGCGCTGGCCGCCTCGTCCTTGCTTGACAACAGCACTAGCCACATATAGCGACTAGCATCGTCAACGAGGAGGAGGAAGTAGCGCTTGCCACCGTGCGTCGCTGGTGTGACAGGCCCGCATAGATCTCCATGTACGAGATCAAGCCGGCCCTTCGCGCGGTACTTGGCCTCCAGAGGGAATGGCGAGCGCCGTTGCTTGCCGACAAGGCACGCGTCACACAGCTGGTCGACATGATCCAGCAGTGGAAGCCCACGCACCATGTCGCCATGCCCAAGTTTCTTCAATCCGTCGAAACTCAGGTGGCCGAACCGCTCATGCCAGCGCCACGCATCGTCGTTGGCGTGCGCCAGGAGCGAGATCGGTTGAGCGAGCGTGAGGGGGATCTTGTACAGTCAATTCGCCGATCGCCGTACCTTGGCGAGAAGCTCCCTCCTCGGATCGCGCACCCGCAGTACGCCGTCCTCGATCAACACTTGGCACCCGACCTCGTCGAGTTGTCCCAAGCTGATGATGTTGCTACGCAGACGTGGGATAAAGTACACGTCCGACAGCATACGATGGCGTCCACCCCGTGCCGCGAACATGATCGTGCCGCGCCCGAGGATGTCCACCATTGATCCATCGCCGAACTTTACCGTGCCCGTGATGTCGCGGTTCAGCTCGGAGAAGGCCGCGTCGTTTCCCGTCATATGGTTTGACGCGCCCGTGTCGAGGTACCACACGCCGTCGTCCTGGCCGCCGGTGTGATTGTTGGTGTCACCCAACTGCACCGTCGCGCGTTCTTCGTTGAGGAAGACCCGACCGCCGACGTGCACAGGTGCGGCGCGCTCTGGGAGGCACGCGGGCACCGGTGAAAGAGAGGCCACCTGGGCCATCAACAGGGATGGCTCGTCGTCGCCGCCCTCCTCCACCAGCAGCGCTGCGGCCGCCGCCTCGTCTCTCTTCTTCTTCCGGCATTCCCGGGCCCAATGCCCAGTTTTCCCGCAGTACTTGCACGTATCCTTGTCGATGACCTTGCCACCACCGCCCTTGCGTGCGTCATCGGTACCGCGCTTGGGTGGCTGCGCGCCGTGCCGTGGCGGGACCGAGCCTCCATTCGTACCACTTCCGCTGGCGCCAGCGCTTCCGACGCGCGCACCCTCCTTGTCGCGCTTGCGTAGGCGACGTATGAGGTCCTCCTCCTTTGACGAGAGAAGCAGCCGGGAGCCCAGTTCTACAGCCGCTGCCCGCGCGTCGAGCCGCTGCTCCACGGACCGAAGACGGCCCGTGACCTCCTCGATGGACAAGTCGTTGATGTTGAGCAGCGTCTCGATGGAGATTGCAACCTGCATGAACTTATCAGGGACCACCTGTAGCATCTTGCGCACGACCTCGCCTTCGGTGATGTGGTCGTCGAGAAGCCGCAGATTATTGGTGTGGCCCGTGATGCGCATCGAGAAGTCATCGATGGCCTCCCCTTCCTTGAATGCAATATTGTTGAAGTCGCGTCGGAGTTTCTGCGCGTTCGCCTCACGCACGCGCTCGACGCCCATCCGCATGACCTTGACAGCATCCCACGCCTCCTGCGCGGAGTCCTTTATTGCCAATCGAGGCCAGCATCTCCGGCGGGACAACTCGTGCAATCGCTGCTAACGCCAGCCGATCCACGCTGTACTCTGCGTCGCCGGGTTCGATTGCTCCCCGCAAGCCTTGCGCCTGCAGGTTGATGCGCATGAGCATCGCCCACTCCGGGTAGTTGGTCTTGGTCAGCATCGGATATTGTACCGACGCCGACGCTTCCTTGACCACGCGCTCGATGACGACCTCGCGCTCCCGACCATGCTGTTGTCGCGGACGGCGAGGACCACGTGATGGCGACCGAAGGCGATCCCGCCGCGGAGGAGTGATCGACCCTCGTCCCACCGGAGCTGACATGGCCACCAAGATCCTGAACAGAGCTCTGATACCAATTGTTGGCTTGGCCTGGAGTTTTGGCGCTGCAAGCTCTTGGTATTTCTACTCGCTGGAGTCTACGCGAACTTTGCAGCTTTGGCCAGAACTTAGCAATCTCACGCACAAACACAAAGAGGATTTGGTGCTGCGGAAGGTACAGCATTTTCTGGTCTTTCTTCTCCTTTTATAATACAACCAAACATGCAAAGCAGTGAATACAAAACAAAAACCGAAAAGAAGCTAAAGCAGTGCACGCATGCAGCAATGACTCAAAAAAAACGGAAAACTGAAGCTGAGTGCAAACAGAAAACTGAAGCTTCAATGCCTCATGGCTCCCCCTAAATGCAGAAACTGAAAAATGCAGTAGTCATGCAGACTAGTAACTGCTAGATTATCTAATAACGAGTAGTTGGATTCTGATGGAAATTTACGGACGTGAGGAAACTTACCATCTCTGCTAGCGACCAGGGTTTTGGTCACGGATTGCAAAAAACAAAAAACACTGCTAACCGGACCTCACCGAGATTTCCGATCCGGTTACTGAAACCCTGCTAGCGACACAATTTTTTACTGCGTGCAGATCCGGACTATTTTTATTGAGAGTCACAAGTAAATTTACTGTTAATGCCTCCTCGAGCCGTCGCCGCTGACGGCCTTCACGCCGCCGTCCGGCTTCCACACCGCCTTTCCGAATTGCAGATGGCTCACCCGGGCCTAGGCTTCGCCACCGCTCTACGCGCCGCTGCAGCATCCTGCTCGACGACACGCCGTCGCTCGCATTCCACACCGCTGGGCTGCTGGTGCCTCACCCGGGCTCTGCCGCCGCCGCTTCTCTACACGCCGTCGCCTGCCTCCCGCGACGCCCCGCCACGCCGACCTCGTTGTGCTCATGCTCCGATGCGCGTCGTGCGCGCTAGCCTCGCCACGTGCTGACCACGCCGCGCGTCAACGGCCTCTCGCCGAGCCGCCTCCACCTCGCCCTGTCGGCCGCACCGCTTGGCCATGTGCCGTGCCGCTGAGAACGCCATGCCGTGGCTGCTGGGCCTCGTCGTGAGCTCGCCCTCGCAAAGGCAGAGCCGCGCGCCACTGCTGGAACTCGCTAGTCCGACGTCCAGGGCCGCTGCTCCTCCTTCCCCCGCTTTCTCAACTTGCCCAAACGACCATGCATGTGCAAAGAACTTGGATGGATGGAATGCTTAGGTGATGGCGAATGCGATGGTGTGACATGCAGGGCACGATTCTTCAAAAATGGATGGGATTTGGAGGAGAGGAGAAGGCATGAGTCTTTGCTTCTTGCTGGGAAGAAATGGCAATAGGAAGAACAGAGGGCACAGGGCTTTTTATCTCCTGCCTTCGTCCTTTTTTTTATTTGGGCTGCTGTGGCGATTAAGGTGTGATTTGTTTTTGGTTGTTGGGCTCCAAATGCAAAGTTTTTAGCTGGGTAGCAAATATGGTAAATGTTTGGATAATTATGTAAAATAAAATGGATGCAACTGCAGTGAAGCTCATGTCAGATAATTGCCTTAGGCTCAGTTACGTATCAAATTTGCTCTAAAAATTTGTCGTGTTACACTTCTCCAACTTCGTCTTGTATTATTTGTTTGAAGGAAGTGAAGTACTTTGCCTAGAATGTTATTGATAAGTGTTGGTGTTCTTCATTTGTTGGTTAATTAATCTTTTCTAATTTGGCTAGCTTCATATACACGTTACTTTTAAGTTCTTGGGTAAAACATTTTTAGTTCTATCTTTGCTAATCGATCAATGTTCTGAATTGTGTTGAACACAAAGCATCAATATTTCGTATTCTTTGAAGTAATGCAAATACACCGAAAAGACAACAGTTCCGGATGCAACACGTCAGGTTATCATTATAATTCATAGGTATAGTGGTGTGCAAAGAGTAGTAGTGCTGTGTTTAATTTTTCTGTGCTAAAGAGGACAGAGAACCATGTGACAAAGTGACAACTGAGTTATTCTGAAGCATCATACTTTATTACAAGGACAACTGAGTTATTCTGAAGCATCATACTTTATTACAAGATATGCTTTCTTTCTCCTATAAATAGTACATGTAACGATTGAAGGCTAGCTGAAATATCATTTTTTTGGAGGCAGACACCATGGATGGGATAGTTGCCACTGAACAATGAGTCGCATGCTTTCTTGCAAGAACAATGAGTCGCATGCTATCTTGCATGCATGTAGGTTTAGGAGGCATTAGGACCATATCATGTTCAACATCCTTGAAGGTATGCATCTACTTTTAATCTTGCAACCTAGCATACATTCTTCATTATTGAGAAGAAAATAAAATGCTAACAACTGTCTAAACTTGTACTTAAAGCGTTTATCGAGTCTTCTTTGTGAGTTGTCATTGTTGATTTGTTGCGCCCTGCTTCAGATGGACTGCCACTCCAGTACATCAGGTTAGACATGGATCTATGTCTGTTGTTTGCATTCTTCTTTGATGGATCTCTCTATGCTGTTTGCATTTTCTTTTGGTCTGATTGAGATAAAAAGATGCTAAGTACATTACTGTTTGTCTTGCTTCTACTCTAGTTGTTCATACTTAGCCATCATTGCCTATCTTTCCCTTGCCTTCTTTTTATTTCCAAATGCACTATTTGCGTGGTCGCATAATATATAAGAAAACTTTGGTACTAAAAAACATGTTAAAAACTATACAGTTTTTAGGCACAACACATAATATGGTTTTCAAAATTAGAGTTCTAGAATATTGTTGTGTTTTCTAATAAAAAAATATGATAACTCCCCTTGCAATTGACAAGATGATCTTCTTTGCTGGTGATGAAAAATCAATTTAATATAGCAAATCATACATGTCGTACCATAGGTGTAGGCTATATGTCTTTGATGAAACTAACATACGCAACGAATTCAACCATACATTAGGCCAGATTGCGGTGCCATGGTAACGTGCTTCGTCTCATGCAGGTTGTGGTGCAGTGTCTCTTCTGAACTGATGCATTATGCACATTAGCCATGACGCTTCTTCTCCTCCTCCAAAGTTTCTTTTAAGGCGTGAGGCCAAAGGCTAACTCTGTACTGCTTACACAGGCTGCTTTAAAACTAAAACTAAAATGTCCTCTAAAAATTAATAAAAACAAATAAAATAGTACATAGGGATGGCATGATTTACATCCACGTAAAATTTTTCTAATACTTCAAAATAACCCATAATTGAGCTTGTTTGGACTAACACACTGGAATGGTTTCTAACAAGAGTATAGGATGACTACAAATGATAAACCACAACCCTTGAGAACACCGACAGAAGACTGAAAGGGTAACGTGGTGAACTCGGTCCACAATGGTCCACTGTGAGCTATATCCGAGTACAAAGTGGGGAAAGACTTTAACACTCCTACACCATAATTGTTGTGGCTACAGACCAAACAGAGAGAGAGATGGTAGTGGAGAGTGATGAAGATAAGTGTAATGGCCTGCCTCTTCCCCATGGTCGGATGTTCTATATATATACATGGGGAGTGCTTTTACAATTATGCCCTTACAGCTGATTAACCCCTTCAGGGGTATTTGTGTCATTACACGTGGCCTATTCTGGGCCTTATAACTTCCTACCAAGCCTGCTGGGTTTAGGTGGGGGCCACCCCTACGACAGGAGCCTCTCATGGTGAAGGGCTTCACAGGGCCGAAGCCATGTCGCCGAGTCCTTTGGCCCCCTCCATCCCCTGCGGCCTGTGAATTTCTCCCAGCTTGTGGCTGGGGAGCCTGAGGTCTGGGATGGAAAGTGCCTTGTTGCAGCAGACGCGCGCGCTCCGTCCCCTATCCTTCGAACGGGTGGCAGCGGAGGCTGGCGCCTAGCTCGAAGTAGACGCGCGCGCTCCGTCCCCTACCCTTCGAACGGGTGGCAGCGGAGGCTGGCGCCTAGCTCGAAGTAGACGCGCGCGCTCCGTCCCCTACCCCTCGAACGGGTGGCAGCGGAGGCTGGCGCCTAATGTCGAAGTAGACGCGCGCGTTCCGTCCCCGCGCTGAGATTGGAGCTTGGCGCCAGTATGGTTGCGCTACGGGGCTGCTGCGACCTTGCAGTCTGGTAGTGCGCTTTTAATGGCGGCTGGAATCACGCCGACGCCTGGCCTGGCAGAAGTCAGGCTGTCGCGTCGTGCAGTCTGCCATTCTGCAGGTGGGACACGTGGCGACTCACGACTGGTGCGTCGTGGGATGTGAGCGGTTGCGTGACCGCGGCCGTTCGCCTCGTCCCCCGAGAAGTTGGACGCGTGTTGGAGGCGTGGAGGCGTTGTGTGCTGCTTGGCCACCTACCCGGCACGGCCTTCTAGGCCCCGGCGGTTCTTCTTTCCAAATCTTGGGCAGCCGAACCGCTGCGAATTTGATCTGTCGGTGCGTTGAGCCATATGACAGGCGAGCGGCCTTTATAAGGTGCTAGTGTTGAGGTGGAGGCACCCTTTCTTTGCTTGGCTTCTTGATCTGCCGCTTTGCTTCCGCCTGTGCTAATTGTCACGCCAGTTGCTCCTTTCCCTGCTTCTTCTTCCCTTGTCACGAAGAGCGATGGCTAGCCATGACGAGGCCACCTACCATCCCCGCAGCGGTTCCTTGCCTAGCCAGGGCGAGGCGTCCCATCCTTCCAAGGAGTGCAAACTGGTGCTGTGAGGGAGCTCGCGCGCCAACAAGTGGTGGGACGCCATGGAGCACTCGGGAGGCTCCTGCTCCCGTGTGCTGGGGAAGAGCCGCATGACTGAAGGGACGCTGCAGCGACTCGTGGACGAGGGGAAGATCGTGGATCGCAATGGGGCTCGCCTACCCCGCCGGGACGAGACGGAGCCGAAGCCCGGGGCCATGGAGGCGATTGTTTTCGTCGCGTTCTTCGATGCCGGCCTTCGAATGCCCTCCACGTTGTTCGTGGGCGAAGTCCTGCGGGCCTACAAGTTGGAGCTAGCCCAGTTGACGCCCCACGCGATACTCCGCCTAGCTGTCTTCACGTGGGCGATGCGGACAGAGGGGTGGCGTCCCAGCGCGAGCTTATTCGCCACACTGCACGACGCACACTGTCGACCCAGAAAGGTTAACGGGGCGGTGTCCAACTTCGGCAGTGTGGACTTCGTGCTCCGGGCGTCATGCGCGACGTTGTTCCCTGTGCCAGCCTCGTCAGGGCAATGGGCGTCCGGCTGGACGCGGTGGTGGTTCTACTACACCGTGATCGACAAGAGCAGGATGCAGTGCCGAGGTGGGCCGATCTCGTTTAACAGTACGCCGAGTCTGAAGGCGGAGAGTGACGACACGCGAAAGCTACAGAGCCTTGTCGGTGTCGCCCGTCGAATGAACGTGCGTGACCTAGCTGAGGAGTTCGCGATGTATGGGGCGGCGCCACTCTCCTCCCGGGGGAAGTATGTTGGACAGAATGGCCCCCGCGAGGACGGGTTCGATCCATCCGTATCTCGCCTGCTTCCGCCCTCCGCTCCTTGTAAGTCGCCCAGCACGCTTTACGCGCGCCATTGTATCTGTTTGGCTTCCGCCTGACTGACTTGATCTCCTGCGCAGTGGCTCGGCTAGAAGATGCGGAGCGCGCGGTTGCGGCGCTCCTCGGCCCGTACACGCTTAAGGAGCACCGGGCTCGCGAGGCCGCAGTCAAGGCGGCTAAGCAGGGGCGGGTAAACTGCACTTGCGAGGCTGTGGGCATTACCGTGCCCGAGCGTGCGGTGCCGGAAGAGCTTCCCGCCGGGACTCCGGTCGCTCAGGACGGCGATAGCCCTACGGGGGTGCTATCTTCGCGACGCCGGGCCCGTTCCCCGGCTGTCGTAAGCGACCCGGCAGCCCCCCCGGCGGCTAGCCCAGCTGAGACGGGGCGTTTGACCGGCGGTGGGCCTGGCCATACTGCTTCGGAGGGGCGCACCGCCGCGGATCCCCCGGCACCTTCTGCCGACGCCCACGAGCCCGTGCTTGGGCTCGCGGCCATCGTTGAGTTGGGACTCGTCAACCTGGGGGGTGGCGTCGTTCCTGGCGAGCAAACCACGGTGGAAGGTGCGTTATCAACCGCAGCGGCCGACGAGGGCGTGCCCCCTATAGAGGAAACCGTGGGGGCGACGGTAACCGGAGCTGGTCCTGCCGTAGAAGAATCGCCTGTGCCCCCGCAGGCGAAACGCCCTCGGACTCAGTCCCCGCCGCCAGCGAGGGGTCGATACGCTGTTGCGGGGCCTTGCCGCGGGATTACGGCGTCTGGCGCGGCCGAGAAGACCTTCTCCCCGACCGTCGAGGCGCCCGCCTCCCCCTGGGTGGTCGAACCGGCGCCACTTCCTACCGTGACGGGGGGCGCAGGAGGTAGGCGTGAGTCCCTTTCTTCTCTTGACTTCGCGAGACTTTCTCCGATCTGCTCGCTCATTCTACCAACATCAGACGAGACGAAGTCTCCCGGACGTGGCGAAGGATCGAGCAGCGGAGGTATGCGCGAAGTCGGAAGCCTTGTGCAGGGTGCCCCGCAGGTGTCCGCCGTTGTTGACGTGGCCGTGGCCTCGGTAAATCCTGGCGCGTTGGGGCCGAGGCTCGCTCGCTCGGACTTCCTCTCTCACCCGGAGATATTTTGCGACCTTACCGCAGCCGCAGAGCGTGCCGACCACGGCCTCAACCGGGAGATGTTGTCGTCATGCGAGGGGGAACTCCTAGCGCTCGCGCTACAGGCCTCCGAGATGAGGGTAAACACGTGCGCTTTAGCTTTGTAAGGTACTGCTGGACGCCTGCTGATTTGTTGTGTTTGCCAGACGCTTGCCCTCAGCCGGTCCTTTGACGAGGCCCGCGTTCGGGAGCGGAGGGCTCTGGAAGCCAACCTTCGTGAAGCAAACACTGCTCTCGCCGCGAAGGATGAGGAATGTTGCGCGCTGGAGGGCGCCATGGCGGCCGCACAACTCGAGGCCACGGAAGCTCGGCGCGCCACGGCTGAGGAGCGCGCCGCCTTCGTGCAGCAGATCGCTGTCCGAGAAGGGGAGAACGCCCAGCTGGCGGAGTCTGTTGCCGAGAACCGCCTCGTCTTGGAAAATGCGTCCATGTCGGCATGGCGGGCCATGGAGTCTCTGAACCAGGCCCTCCGAGATCTGTGCGTCCGAGTGCCGGACACTACGCACAGGCCGGAGGCCCTGTCGGAGACGCTCGGGCTGATCGAGGAGGGGGCCGGTGTTGTTCTTCGTGGCGCTAGAACCTTTGGCGAGCACTGCAGCTATGTTGGTGCGTGCTTCGCCCTCGCCCTGCTTCACACTCGTGGGTGTAGGCATACCCATGAGCTAGCGAATCCTCAACTGGATCCTCCCGGCCGAGCAGAGGTTATGTCGGACGCCATCCGCTCCATCGGGCCTAGCCTGCAGAACTTCCATCAACGGATCTGGGGCCGCTTCGGGGAAGATGCAGCGAGGGTCGCCGTGCAGCAGACGCCGCATGGGGAGGGGGACCTCCTCCAGTGGCTTGAAGGGGTCCTTCAGCGCCGCGGCGACGACGGCACGGGTTCGTCCGCACCGCGCCAAGGTTGAGCGGTTGGTCGGGTAGGGCAGGGGGATGATGTACTGGTTCTTACGCTTGTAACCATGTAACCCCTTTGCTTTTATAATGGAACCAAGTAATACCTTATGCTTGGTGTTACCTGTCGCCGAACGCGGAGGGCAGGCCTGCGCATCTCGTTTATACTCCGTGGAGTGGCGCGTGCGGAGGCGAACCTCGATGCTACGACTTCCTTTATAGTCCGGAGACTCGCGCGTGTGGAGGCGGACCTCGACGCTACGTCTTATTTAAAGTCCGTGGACTGGTGCGCGCGGAGGCGGACCTCGACGCTACGACTTCCTTTATAGTCCGGAGACTCGCGCGTGCGGAGGCGGACCTCGACGCTACGTCTTATTTAAAGTCCGTGGACTGATGCGCGCGGAGGCGGACCTCGACGCTACGGCTTCCTTTATAGTCCGGAGACTCGCGCGTGCGGAGGCGGACCTCAACGCTACGTCTTATTTAAAATCCGTAGACTGGTGCGTGCGGAGCTAGGCTCGACGCTACGTCTTATTTATACTCCGTAGAGTGCGCGCGGAGGCGTCCCCCCGCTGCGTCTTATTTATACTCCGTAGAGTGCGTGCGGAGGCGGACCTCGACGCTACGTCTTATTTAAAGTCCGTAGACTAGTGCGTGCGGAGCTAGGCTCGACGCTACGTCTTATTTATAGTCCGTGGACTGTCGCGTGCGGAGCTAGGCTCGACGCTACGTCTTATTTATAGTCCGTGGACTGGTGCGTGCAGAGCTAGGCTCGACGCTACATCTTATTTATAGTCCGTGGACTCGCGCGTGCGGAGCTAGGCTCGACGCTACGTCTTATTTATAGTCTGTGGGCTGGTGCGTGCGGAGCTAGGCTCAACGCTACGTCTTATTTATAGTCCGTGGACTCGCGCGTGCGGAGCTAGGCGCGACGCTACGTCTTATTTATAGTCCGTGGACTCGCGCGTGCGGAGCTAGGCGCGACGCTACGTCTTATTTATAGTCCGTGGACTCGCGCGTGCGGAGCTAGGCTCGACGCTACGTCTTATTTATAGTCCGTGGACTCGCGCGTGCGGAGCTAGGCTCGACGCTAGTCTTATTTATAGTCCGTGGACTGGTGCGTGCGGAGCTAGGCTCGACGCTACGTCTTATTTATAGTCCGTGGACTCGCGCGTGCGGAGCTAGGCTCGACGGTACGTCTTATTTATAGTCCGTGGACTCGCGCGTGCGGAGCTAGGCTCGACGCTACGTCTTATTTATAGTCCGTTGACTTTGTTCTGCTTCGCGCGGACAGGGGATGCTTTGGGAACAACAACTTTTATTGAACTCCCGTTTGCGCGGGCGAGCATCGCATGACAAAGGGCTGGTGGCTCTACGCTTGCTGCCGTGCTTCTAGGCGTAGTACCGCCGCAACCTGTCCGCGTTCCATGTGTGCCGGAGGGCTTGTCCTTCGAGCGTGGCGAGGCGGTACGCCCCCTTCGGCAATGCCTCCATTACGATGTACGGGCCTTCCCACTTGGACTCCAGCTTGCCAACGGTCTCCGCCTGGAGCGCCACTCTGAGAACGAGATTCCCAGGCTTGAACCCCCGCGGGCATATAGAGCGGTCCCGAGTACGCATTGTCTGCCGCGCATACTTCTCGACATGGTGGGCTGCATCTGCCCGTGTCCCGTCGAGGAGGTCCAAGGACACATGGCGCTCCTCTTCGGGTGCTTGGACGAGGACCCTCCGCGAGCCAGCCTTGATTTCCTCGGGCGTCACTGCTTCGTCACCGAAAAGGAGCTTGAACGGCGTGAACCCCGTCGGGCGCGTTACCGTTGTGCGAAGCGACCATAGAACGCTGTGAAGCTCGCTTGGCCACTTGCCCTTCGGCAATCCGACCAGGCGCTTTTTGATGGCGGCGGAGATGGCGCCATTCGCCCGTTCGACCGCCCCGTTGGATTGGGGATGCCCTACTGAGGCGAATCGGAGGGTGATGCCCATGCTGTCACAATAGTCTTTGAAGAGGGTGGCGTCGAACTGCAGGCCATTGTCGACCGTGAGCTCCCGGGGCACACCGAAGCGACATATGATGTTCTGCCATAGGAAGCGTTGTATGGCCGCAGAAGTTACTTTGGCCAGGGCGACCGCTTCCGGCCATCTGGAGAAATACTCCAGCGCGACTACCACGAACCGGAGGTCCCCTGGAGCTCGGGCAAGTGGTCCTACTATATCAAGGCCCCAGCGTGCCAGCGGCCACACCGGGGGAATGGGGTTGAGGCTCGTCGGGGGCCTGCGGAGGATGCGCGCCATCCACTGGCACCCTTGGCACCGACGGACGAGGTCCTGGGCGTCGGTGATGGCCGTTGGCCAGTAGAAGCCTTGCCTGAACGCCTTGCCGACTAATGACCTCGGTGCCAGGTGGGATCCGCACACGCTCGCGTGGATCTCCGCCAGGAGCTCCTTTCCCCCCTCGGTCGAGAGGCAGCGCAGGAGCGGTGCGCAAACCCCTCTCTTGTAGAGCATCCCTTCGAACACCTGGAAGGACCGTGCGCGGTGCTGTAAGCGCCGAAGCTCGGCGGGGTCCTCCGGCTCGGCGATGCCTTGCAAGAAATTGAAGATAGGCTCTCGCCAATCTCCTGGCCGATCAATGCGGTGGACGAGTGCCGCGTCCCAATTGTCCTGCGCAATGGCCGCCTGCGCTAATATCTCGTAAAACGCCCCCTCAGGGGGGTGCAGTTGCTGGCTGGCCGCCTTAGCGAGGGCGTCGGCCTGCTCATTCTCGGCGCGGGGGATGGCCTTGACGGTGACACCCAAAAAGTGCCTTTCCCTTGCCCTCACCGCCGCGAGGTACTTGGCCAACTCAGGGTCCTTGGTTTGATATGACTTGTCCACATGGCCAGCCACCAAACGCGAGTCGGTGCGGACCAACACCCGTCTCGCGCCGACTGCCTTGAGCTTCGCCAGGCCGAAGAGCAGCACCTCGTATTTAGCCGTGTTGTTGGTGGCGGGGAAGGCAAGGCGCGCCGAGTATAGCAGACGCTGTCCTTCGGGCGTGACGATCACTGCCCCTACGCCCGCGCCGGCGACGCTGTAAGCGCCGTCGATTGTAAGCGTCCAGACGGGATCATCGTGCGTTTGGACGGGCTGAGCCGGCGGGGTCCATTCGGCGAGAAAATCCGCCAGGACATGGGATTTGATTGCTGTTCGCGAGGCATACGTCAAGGAGAAGGGAGCGAGCTCGGCAGCCCATTTGCCGATGCACCCTGTGGACTCCTTGTTGTGTAGCATCTCTGCCAGGGGAAATGAGGAAGGCACTGTGATCGGGTGGGCCAGAAAATAATGCCGAAGCTTCCTGGAGGCCATAACCAACGCGTAGGCGAGCTTCTCAAGCTCCGTGTATCTTGTCTTGGCGCCTTGGAGGGCTTCGGAGACAAAGTAGACGGGCCGCTGTATGGCGCCTTCCTCTAAGACGAGGACGGCGCTGACCGCGGTGGCTGACGCGGCCAGATAGAGCAGGAGGGGAGCCTCTGGTGCCGGGGTGACCAGAGTGGGGAGGCTTGCCAGGTGCTGCTTGAGCTCGTCGAAGGCCTTCGCGCAATCTCCGTCCCAACGAAATCCATCACACTCGCGGAGTGTCTTGAAAAACGGCAGGCCCCACTCCGCCGCCCTGGATAGGAAGCGGCTTAATGCTGCCACGCGGCCCGCCAGCCTCTGGACCTCCCTCGTTGTCTTGGGCGGCTCCATACCTAGGATGGCGTCTACTTTGTCGGGGTTCGCCTGGATGCCCCGCCCGGACACGAGGAAACCTAGGAGTTTGCCCGCCTGCACCCCGAAGACACATTTGTCGGGGTTGAGCTTGATGCCCGCCTTCCGGAGGTTGTCGAAGGTCTCCTGGAGGTCCCGGCCGTGCAGAGCAAGCTGCCGAGTTTTGACCACCACGTCATCGACATAAGCTTCGACGTTCCTCCCGAGTTGGGCGGCCAGGGCAATGGCGACGAGGCGGGTGAAGGTAGCGCCTGCGTTCTTCAAGCCAAAGGGCATTCTGACGAAGCAGAACGTCCCAAGTGGTGTGATGAAACTGGTCTTCTCCTCGTCGTCTTCAGCCATATATACCTGGTGGTAGCCGGAATAGGCGTCCAGGAAACTCATGAGTTCGCACCCGGCAGTGGCGTCGACCAGCTGATCGATGCGCGGCAAGGGGTAATTGTCCTTCGGGCACGCCTTGTTGAGTGCTGTGAAGTCGATGCACATGCGCCAGGCCCCGCTGGCCTTTTTGACTAGCACCGGGTTAGCGAGCCACTCTAGATGGTGGACCTCGCGGATGACCCCGGCGCGAAGAAGCTTCGCCACCTCTGCTTTGGCCGCCTGCTGCCGATCCATCGACATACGCCGAAGCCTTTGCTTGACCGGCTTGGCGTCGGGGCGGACCGCCAAGCGATGCTCGATTATTGCTCGGTCTACACCCTTGATGTCCTCCGGGGACCATGCGAAGATGTCAACATTGTTCTGAAGCACTCGGAGCAGATCCCGTTCGACCCCCGGTGGGAGCCCCTCGCCAATGGACACAAACTGCCCCTCCGCCTGGAGCGGCACCTTCTTGACTCCGCCTTCGGGCCGAGGCTTGGGCGTCCACCCGGGGGCCGAGGGCCCATCACCGAGCGCGCCGGAGAGGGCATGCACCGGGCGATACGGAACGCGGCTGCCGCCTTCGGCACGTCTGGCCAGGTCCTGGTCGCCGAAGACGGTGATAACACCCTCCGGGCCCGGGAGCTTCACACACAAAAACGCGTGGTGCGGGATTGCCTCGAAAGAGTTGATGGCGGGTCGCCCCAGTATGGCGTTGTAGGGGTGCGGGATATCTACGACATCGAAGGTGACATGCTCGGTCCGGATGTTACCTTTGTTGCCCTCCTGGCGGAAAGTGACAGGAAGGGACACGTGCCCCAAGGCCTGCAGCGGTTGACCCCCGAAGCCTTGAAGTGGAGCTCCTGGCTGCTCTAGCCGGCTTCGGGGGATCTCCATGCGGTCGAGGACCTCTGCGAACAAGATATTCGCGGAGCTTCCCCCATCGACAAGGACGCGCCTGACGTCACAGCGTGCTATGTGGGCCTGGATGACTAGAGGGTCTTGGTGAGGGTACTCCACGCCTCTGGCGTCGTTCAAGTCGAAGGTGATGTTGCGGGGCGGCATCCACAGTTGCGGCTGCTCCCCGGGGGCTTTTGAAGAGGAGCCTCCGGTGATGACGCTGACGGTGCGATGCTGCGCGCCCTCCCTTGCGGTGGCTCGTATCGGGCTATCCGTTGGGTGCCCCACGTGGGCTCCGGCGGGGGGCCAAGGAGGCGGAGCCCGAGATCCGGCCGTCACCCTCCGCAGCTCCATCACCGCGGTGCATGCCCTTGTGTAATGATCGCCGTAGCCGTGTACCTCGCACCACTTGCCATAGTGCAGGAGCTCTTGCTCTGCGTGGGGTTGGCCGCCGTAATCCAGTCCGCCTTCCGATCCCTGGTCTCCCCTCCGTGAGGCGGGGTCGGGTCCTTGGCGGGCGCTCTCGGTGTCGAGGACATGATGGGCCGCCTGCGACCGGCGCTGGCGGCGCCGAGGTTTAGGCCTGCTCCTTGAAGAGCCTTCCTGTACCCCGGCCTCACTGCCTCGGGGAGGGCCTCCTCGAGGCTCTCGGCTGCGGCCCGGCTTCGAGGAGGGACCACCCGCCCCGACTTCGCGTGGGGGGCGCTCCTCATGGGCGAGGCCGAGGGCGGTAATGCTGCGTCTTTGCGCATCCTCCTCCGCCCGCACATACTCGTCCATTTTGTCGAAGAGCTTGGCGACTGTCTTGATTGGCCTCCGCGCGTTGTACTCAGCCATCGGGCCCGGGCGAAGGCCCTGTATGGCTGCATTAACAACTGTGGTTTCATTAATATCGTTTACCTGGCATCGAATCTTGGCGAAGCGCTTGAAGTAGCCCCGGAGCGTCTCCGAGGGTCTTTGCTTCACAGCGAAGAGTTGGTCCGCATCGCTTCACTCGACATAGTGTCCTTGGAAGTTGCCATGAAGGCGGTCGCGAAGCTGCTCCCACGCGTAGATGGAGCCCGGCTCTATGGTGAAAAACCAAGAGAGCGCCACTCCGTGCAGTGCGAGGGGGAGTCCCTTCGCCTTCGTGGTGTCGTCTCCGCCCACGGCCTCGATCGTGGTTTCGTACACGCGCACGAACTCGCGAGGATCCGTGTCGTCTTTGTACGGGTCGACGATGCTAGGGAACTTGAAGTCTTCGGGCCACGCCGCCTGCTGCAGCCCCGCCGAAAGCGGGGATTCCGGATCTACGCGCCTCAGCGGGACGCGGCTAGACGTGGGGGCTTCGCGGCTGTCCGCCTTCTCTGGCGTGGGCTCGGGTGCGATTACTGGCGTGACCTGCTGGCTCCGAGCCTCTTGTATATCTCGGATGGCTCCGCGAAGGTCCCCTAGTTCCCGCTGGAACGCGTTGAGGGCTGCTAGTAGGGCGCTTTCCACCGCAGGTGCCGTTGGGGCCGCCGGAACGCCCAGCGGACGGGTCGGTGCAGGGACCATCGCCTCCCGATCTCCAGATCCGCCGGATGGTTCGTTGCGGCTACCCCCGGCCGTCTGATCCGCGCTACCGGCGAGGGTGGCGGGGGCTGTCGCTGCAATGCCAGCGGCGGGGTTGGATGTCGTTGTAGCGGCGCTGGCGGGGTCGGTCATTGCAGCGCGAGCGTTGATGCCCGCGACCATGGCGCGTACGCCGCCGCCAACTCCTTCGGCGGCCGATGCCGAGGCCCTGGTGTTCGCGCGCTGCTCCGACCCAGCCGTCTTGTTTCCCTTCGCCGCCGCTGGTGAAGCTTTTTTCGGTGCCATCTTTTTCCTTCGGTCTTCAGGCTTGTCCTCGTCCTCCCCACGGACGGCGCCAACTGTTGTGGCTATAGACCAAACAGAGAGAGAGATGGTAGTGGAGAGTGATGAAGATAAGTGTAATGGCCTGCCTCTTCCCCATGGTCGGATGTTCTATATATATACATGGGGAGTGCTTTTACAATTATGCCCTTACAGCTGATTAACCCCTTCAGGGGTATTTGTGTCATTACACGTGGCCTATTCTGGGCCTTATAACTTCCTACCAGGCCTGCTGGGTTTAGGTGGGGGCCACCCCTACGACAATAATATATACACTTTTCATTCACCTGATCCCTTTTCGAGGACTCCATAGCCCCTACTTGTGGGACCCAGGAAAATTCAATTTTTGAACTTTATGTGTATACCGTGCTAGTCCCATGATTAGTAGCTAGCACGGATAAAATGAAATAGAGTAGCTGTTAGACCATGTGTAGATCGTGAATATAGTGATGATGAATAATTAACTTTTGAGTTGCATTGAAATTTGTGTGTGTGAAAGTTTTGATCGACCATGGTTGGCGATCGGCAGGCTTCGACCACGGTCTGTGGTCTGATCGACTTTGTGTTGGGTGGTCGATCGGCATTGTGTTGGACGGTCCAATCGGCAGACTTCGACCATGGTCCTCAGCTAGAGCTTAGACTGCTATAGGCCTAGATCCATCCATGCCATTTGGTTAATGCTCTTGGGGTATTGTATATACTTTTATTTATGTTAGTATCAAGAGTTGGAAATTTTGGCTCTTATTGTATTACCTTTAGTAGTCTAGTGCACATATACACGTCATTTTAGCGTAATTTTTTTTGGGCTAGAAGTAGCACCTTTTATTTTGGTTTTTTTATTTAGAGAAAATCTATTCTACGCCACTTAATAACTTTTGATTCTACAATTTACTACCGAATAACTCTTTCTCTATTATATGCCATAGGTTTCAAATTTGTTTTACTCTAAGCCATCCCTGTCATAGCCACTCGTTAAGCCCTAAGAAAAGACCATTTTGCCCTCAGGTTCCAAATTTGTCTCCATGACATTGTTCGATTATTTGCCATTCCCTTTTACTGCCAAACGCAAGACCAGGTGCATGCCTGATAGATAGAAGAGAAATGGTTGTGATTTAGAATAAGTCACTGGTGATTCATTATAGAAAATGTTGCTGGTGATTTGGTAATTTTGTTTGGTACCCAGGTGTTTATTTTTTTGGTATGCACCGATTTATTTAAAATAGTAAATAATCTTCAAAATTATAAAAATTCACAGGGGTGTTTCTAAATAAGTCAGTGAGCTAGAAAAAATTTCAAGGCACTGTTCAGAAAAATTTATAGATTTTTAATTTAAATGCTAATAAAGGCTACTATTTACAAATAGAGACTAAATGAGGTTTAAAAATTCTGCAAAAATTCTCACATGCTCCTAAGACATCACATAGCTCCTAAAAAAATATTATTTTAAATTTTTATACAGTGAATTTGTTCCAGTTTAAAAAATAGCTTAAATAGGCTGATTTTGGATTTGAATTTCGAAAATGGAACAAATGGAAGAGTCAGTTCACGAAATTTTATATTTGAGTTGTACACTGCTCCAATGATCTACAATAAAAATTTAGTATTTTTGGTAAGCCAATATGCCATATACTTAATTTTTATCATAGGGACAGATTTAAATGAGGACACAATCGTCTTTTGCAGGGGCAACGTACTCTAACTGATGTCAATGGCATGTAATAGAATTTAAGTGTTATTCAGTGGCATATAATAGAGATAGTGTTTTTAATGATATTTTGTAGAAGTGGACGCTATTTAGTGTTATATAATTAATTATCTCGTGAACAATAGAACAAATTATAATAGCGTGCTCATGTCTGAGCCCCGGGGTGTTCTTTGGTTTATTCATGGAATTCCATATTCCAAACTTGAATAGTTGGACTTCCTTTCTTTTTGTTGCGAGCCCTATATATGTACATCTATTTTCAGTGGATCCTAACTATGCGTTGTAACAGTTTTTCATGTGTGTACATTCGAGTCCCTGCCTCTTCCATTTTTGGCTGCTTTTTTTTTCTATTTATAGCTTATAGCTTATACTATAATAACCAGCTTTTAAATAGTACATTTTTTAAGACGTGTCAACATAAATATTGTAGTAAAAAGTGTACTGAGTTCAGTTATACTGGCCAAAATCGCATGCAACTATTTTTCTCTACTACTGTCTCTCGCGAACAATCAGAATTCAAAAATTAAAGCCATGAACCATAAGCCAAAACCAAAAAAAACCAACTCAAGTGTTTGCTACAATGATACCAAGCTGCTGTAGCTACAGTCTCCCTGTCTAGCTATTGTAGCTCGGTTGGGCTATTGCCGCGTGCGGCAGGTTGACTACAGTGCTGCCGCACATGATAGGTTCGTTGGAAGGGGGGTTAGATTTATAAAAAATGAATATTTAGAAGTTAAATTTTAAAATAATGGCTAGAGAGATATTTGCAAATTGAACTTGAATTTCCAATCAATCTGGCATTCAGGCCAATCCATGTGGGATACCCAGCCCTAAGGCGTCACTAATCTACACTCACACGTTTCGACACGCTGGTCGGAACGAAGGGCCACAGATGGTCTGGACGTTGCTTGCTGTCGTGACGTGGAGCAGCTCGGGGGCATCCGCTGCACGCTCGTTGCACCAGCTCGGAAAACAGCACTCGAAGCACCTAGCTTTCCTTGTGTACACCCACGTGTCGCTTTCATGGAAGCTAGTGAACAAGAAAGAAGGACAGCACTTGCTTTTCTTTCGTCACATCTTTCTTTAATTAAAGAATGCTCTAATTTAGTTCACTGATTAGCCAGATTGATAAAGGCTTATGACTTTCGATGAGACTGTAGGATCAGAATGAATGATGCCTTAGAAAGTTTTTCATAAGTATTCGTAGATTTTTCATTTCAGTAGTTATAAAATTAGAAAGATTAAAATTGTAAACCTAGAATAAACCAACAATCTCAAAAACTAAGGAGAGGGAGTTTTCAGCATCTCACAGTCTGACGCCACAGAGAGTGCATTGTGATCGGTGGGTGGTCTGACCGACGTGCACCTGGTGGTCCGACCGGTGGTCGGTATGACCATAGCCGGTTGGACCGGGCTTAGCAGTGGTCCAATCACTTTTCTGTTTCTATAACAGAAAATCAGATCGAGTCAAAACAAAAAATAGCGCAACTTCTAAAATCCTCAACCAAATAAGATGAAAATTTCATAAGTTGGAGGTCATAAATCACTAAAATTTTAATTTATTTGGCCTGTAGTGCCACGTAAATTTTAAATTTAGCCCTATTACAACATGAAATTACTATAGTAACCTCTTACAAAACGCAGAAGAATTGAGACCGACGCATGTCCGCTACCGTGGCACCCGAGCGCGACAGATCGGCTGGCGTGTCAGCAGCCGCGAGGAGCCGCGCTCCCGTGCCGCGGCAAAAGGCCATCGTGCTGCTTAATTGCAGAAATTAACGTTTTTCTTCAAACGTTGACGCTAGTGCTGGGAATCTAGTAACCAATTTCGGGTGAAGTTGTTTAGATGAAACGGCGTCGAAAGCCCACACGACCTGTGTGCATAGATGAACATACTGCTGGCCTAATTAAGGGCTAATAAGGTATTTTTACTGCTGGTATTGTTGGTTTTTTCTTTCTTAATTTTTGAAATATGTTGTTAATGTCTTTGCCTTGTACCTCAACAAAATAAAATAAAGAGTAAAGTCCATTACCGGTCCTTAAACTTTTTATGCTGTGTCATCCCGGTCCATAAACTTTTAAAGTATGTCATCCCGGTCCTTAAACTTTCAAAGTGTGGCAATATCCTATGTAGTTGTAGCAGTGAACTTTTTATGCTGTGTCATCCCGGTCCATAGACTTTCAAAAGAAATTGCCACACTTTGAAAGTTTAAGGACCGGGATGACATACTTTAAAAGTTTATGGACCGGGATGACACAGTTTAAAAAGTTTAAGGACCGGTAATGAACTTTACTCTAAAATAAACAAGTTATCTTTGCCTTGTTCACCGTTTAGCATAGATGGGCCACACGAAACAACAACCGGGCTCAGCGAAAATCAAAGATTGTTTGTCAAGTGAAATCAAAAGTTGGATTAAAAAATGGCCCATTATCTTTCACCAAAGTGCTGCTATCTGCAACATATATATAATCAAATAATGGCTAAAGAAATTTTACTAAGCCAACGCGTGCGCGCGCGCACACACACCCGTCGGCTCTGCCTTTTTTTGGGCTAGAGCTAGTTGGCTATAGGCAGGCGTTTTGTCCGTGTCATCCTTTTTTCAGCAGGGATTATGCTAGTCCTCTTTGCATATGTACCTTTCCAATTTTATCCGATATAGATCTCCAAATAGAATGTCATCGTTGATGGTATCTCCAAAGAGCAGTAACGAAAGTTTACGGTCTGTTCTTTTTTTTAATGTGGCATATGACTTTTAGACTGTTTATAAGATATTATAGAGTAATAGAAACTTATATACGATTTTTACCGATATTAATGAAGTTGCTATAGTGCGTACTACAATTAACTAGTAGACTCCATCTAAAAAGACACTCCATTTGAAAGCAAGTTACTATAAAAAAAATCAAAAGTCCGAAGCCAAAAACTACAAACGACAGCCCGTAACTTCATAAGTGAAGAGTCAAAGACGTGGAGAACAAGACAAGAACACAAGGGCCAGGGATGATGGCCCTCTGGCCTCTGCCGCGGCACAGGAGCGCGGCTCCTCCCCCAAGGGCATGGGAGCTCTGCCGACCCCACCGCCTACCACGCCAGTCGGGCTGGTACCGTGTCAGCTGGTCGAGAAATTTTATTGTACCCCCGTTACACACAGCGATTTGTGTCACGAGCGAACCAGGAGCTGACACATGGCAGCAAGAAATAAAAAATACTATTTTTTACTGCCTCACACTGTAGCAAGTCAATAAAAATATTATTTTTTACTGTAGCAAACAGTAAAAAATAATGTTTTTATCGGCTTGCTACAGTGCGAAGCAGTAAAAGTAATATTTTTATTGGCTTGCTACAGTGCGGAACAGTAAAAAATAATATATTTTATTTCTTGCTGCCACGTGTCAGCTCCTGGTTCGCTCGTGATACAAATCGCTGTGTGTAACGGGGGTACAATAAAATTTACAGTAGTGGACATGTGTCAGCCTCCTGCTCTTCCACACACGGCAAAGGAGTTATAATTGCAATTTCGTGTCATATTGGACCAAATTTGAAATTAGCACTGCATAGCCAAATAAATAAAAAAACTATAAATGGTAGAGGTTTGGGTCGTCGAACGTCCCGCTCCAAACGGATTTAGCTTCTACTTTTTTTTAGCTTTCAGATTATTTAAACCAGAAGCCACTTAAAACACATCGGCTTATTTTAGTTTTTTTTCACTTTTCTTTTTTCTCGTATTCTTTTGTATTGTCCATGATGATATAACAATTTTTCTCAATTTTTCTTAGAAAAAGCTAATCGTCGTTACAGTGTAATTTCAGTTGGAAACTAGAAGCTGCAGCCGAATGGAACGCCCCCTCCATCTTAGGGCCTATTTGGTAGAGTTCCAGATTATTATTTTTCAGCTTCTGCTTCTAATTCTTTGAGAATCTAGAGTTGCCTATGAAAATCATTTGGCTAGTAGGTTGGCTTAGGATTTGATAGAAATAGACCATGCTACCCCTAGTTATAACACAACTTTTTTTAGTTATACAATAGCAGAATTGTTCTATTGACAAAAGTGGGTATTAGGTTCCTCTTTTTTTTAAAAGAAAAAAATGGTCATTAGGTGTCTAGGAATATATGCTCAGGGATCAAGATTCTGATAGAGAAGAGACGCCGATTGGCACTAGCTGGTTGTCCATGGCTGGCATTTGAACTTGATCCAGGAAAAGTGGATTCCCTACATTTTGAGCTGGAGCCGATCGGTGAGGTGTAACCTTTAGTGGTTAGAATATTCCGCTAAAATCCGCGACAGCATGTTCTGACAAGCTATCAAGGAATGTAAATATCTGACGCGCCTGGATAGACTCGAATGAATGAGCAGAGCATGATGGAACTCCAGCACTGAGTGGATGTACTAAGGTGTAGTTGGTGTGGTGGTGGTAAACATTTTGTTTCATCTTATATGTTCTAGCATGGCCATGGTAAAAGATTTTCTTTAATCCTTAAAAGATCTAACATGATGGTAGTAAAGATTTTGTGGGAAATGGGAACACATCACATAGTTTTTCTCTCCAACCATCATGAAGTGTTATTTGCATATGTTATTGTTGTTCAGAAGAAGAGGGAAATCAACATTATGTCCATCTTGTACCATCATATATGTCTTGTATCTATTTTATGTGGCACTGGGCACATGTTTGGTAGAGCTTCAACAATGGATCAGTTGGGGAATACGTGACGAGAACACGGTACTTGGGTAATTTGTATTCACCGAAGATGAAACATGGTGGTCTCCTGTGATCAGTTTGATTTAGCTGGTGTCGTTTAATTTGCGTTGTACCAGCCAGGCCTCTAGCACATGAAAAGTCTGAGCTGCCGCTGCTCGTCAGGCATGGTCCCCTTTGATCCTTGCCACAAGTCTCCTGGTCCTTGTGCGCATATGTTGGGTAAAGTTCTATAGTTTTCATGTCTCAAATGATTGTCTAACTTGCTATTGTTAGTTAAGAATTGTAACACCTCGCCCATCCTCTAGATGTAAAGTGCTACTATTATTGCATAATATTACCATTTTTAACAATTGCTGTCAGTTTTAAGTAAACATTACTTTATTTACATTGCAGTGACTAGATAAACACCATATACCATTTTAGCTCTAACTATAGTATGCCAATAGAGTCTAAACATACTAACAAAAATTGATATGTAAAATGCTGCTAGTATGTGAAATTATTCATATGCTACTCCCACCCATGTATGATGTCTTCAGTGATCACCTAAAAAACAAAGGGTGAGTCTGGAGACTCAGCAAACACATAATAGACCGATAGACACTACCATACGCACAGACAACAACATTACCATGTCATTCTCACATGTTTCAACATTAACATAAACACAAACATACGATAATATGATCATTCTTCACATGTTTCGATATCACATCTCAATCAATTTTAATGCAATGCAATGCTCATGATCAAGACTTATTCTCCTCTGTCTTTCTTGTCTTTCTTTGCTTTTCAAAAGCAAAATTAAACAAAGTGACCCTCTCTCTCGTAATGAGTTCAATGATACTTGACTTGATAAGAAGTCATATCTTTCGCCCTAAAAATATCCACTTTGGTAAAGAAATCCTTTGCAATACTAGCAGATTTAAAGACAATTTGTTTTCATTCAAATTTTACTTCAAATTTTTTAGATTCAAGAAGTTTAATAATCTTAGGAGAATTATTCTTGACATGCTCAACAAAATTAAATCCTAGACCATAGTTTTTTTCACACTTATTTTTGACTTGTCTAGAAATATATTCAAAATTTTCTTGCAAAAGAAAATCTCTCTAAAGTGTCCTTAAAATACTTATTCTCTTTAGCCAATGAGGGATAAGATATGCATTTAACAAATTCATTCACAAGATTCTTAGAAGCACTAGATTGAGTCAATCTATCTTTTTTTAGCAAAATCATTAAGTTGTCTAGCCAATACTTCTATTTTAATGTTAAGGTTAGGACAGTTAGAGCAAGAAAGCGTCTCATGATAAAATATATGTTGAAATGATTCCTGAGATAAATTAGGTCTGACTTTTAACAATTCACATTTAGAGTAGCTTTAGATTGAGCATTTGAAGTACTTGACTCTAAATATGTAGAAAAACTAGACTTGAGCTTTTCAATTTCATCATTTGCAAGTTTTAACTTTTCGTGACAAGAGTCATGAGCCAATTTTAATTCATCAAGTTTAACAGTTACATCACTAAATTGAACCAAGTTTGATGCATTAATTGACCCAGCAGTTTTCAACTCAGAATGTAAAACTTGACAAAACTCACATAATTCATTTTTAGGAATAGAAGCTCTAAGTCTATTAATTTCAAAATTCAAACTTTCAACAACAAAATTATTTTCTTTCAATTTCTTTTTGGTCTTTTTAATTCAATAGCAAGTCTAACCAAAACATCTTCAAGCTCATCAGATGACGGTCTTACCTTATCGGGATCACTGCAATCATCATCATTTGTAACATCCTAAAAATTTCAATACTGATAAATGTGTAGCCCTTGAAATATTTTGAAATTTTCATCTTCTTGACATTTGGATTTTAATGGATTTCCTTTGGATTTTGGTTGATGTTCCAACAATTGAAGAAAATCATGAAAAATAAACTAATAGAAAATTATGAAGGAAATGTGAAAATGATAGAAAATTATAATTTAAAATCAAATTTGAAAAGATGATCCATCAATTAAGGTAGGAGAATAGGAAAAGAGGAAGGTTGAAAAGCTCAAGTCTAATAATAATAATAACAACAACAATAATAATAATAAAAGGTAAATAAATATATATATAAATACACCACAATAATACAATAATAATGATAAATAAATATATAAATATACATGTAAATGGATGTGTATATACAACATAAAAAGAGAGAGAGAGAGGAAAACCTTCTCGGGTCGGCCCAAGCCAGCCCAGGCCAATCCATCTCCTTTCTTCCTCCCCACCCCCTCGCTAAAATTCGGCCAAGCCCGAAGCCCTCTTCCTCGCCGGGCCACCGCACCTCACCTCCCCACCGCGCTTCCTTCGAACTGACGGTCGTCAGCATGTCCCCGTGTCCGTACCAGCTGCCGTCAGCCACAGTGAGCTCGACCGCCACGCCAAGCTACTGCTCCCTCACTGCCATGTGCGTCATCACTGACCGCCTGGCAGCTCCGCCCCATCGCATTTCCCCGCTCGGAACACTGCGCCCAGCGGCTCCGGTTAGCTATAGTGCAGACTCTGTCGCTGTGACCCACCCCTGACCACCCGTTGCGTCGCCTTGCGTCACGACGAGCGTCGCTCCCACCTGCCACTGTCTCGCCTGACCTTCTTGTCGTGTCACCGTCCCCTCCGAGCACGCCTGCTCCTGTCGCGCCCTGCCTCGGCTCCTGCGTGCCCAACCACTCCACTGTTTCCGGCGTCATCGCGCGTCCACACCCGCGCCAGCTCCGACCCATCCTATCCCCATTTCCTGTGGCCATGTCAAAGCCGACATCACCGCACAGCCGTTGCATTGACCTCCACGACACAAGCCTCCCTCGTAGCCTATAAAAGCTGAGGAAGGTCGCCATCGTCTTCCTCACACCTCACCCCTTCTCCCACTCAAAGCAATTGGCCTCCCGTGCTCCATAGCTCGGCAGCGGCACTTTCTTTCCCAACGCCGGCCAACGGGGAAATCCGCCGCTTCGTGCCACCGTGGTCCAATTCAGCCCCACCGGAGTATCCTCGGAGCACCGCGACGCCATCCCCGCCATTGGCCGGGCCTCTCACCGCCCGAGCTGCGCCTGCATTGTGCGCCTCCTCTGCTCGCTGTCGCCCCACGCCACCGGACCACCACCGCCTCTCCTGAGCCGCGCCGACCCCCGAGGTAGCCTCCTGTCTATGCCCCGGTGCTCCCTTCCATTTAATTGAACTCCAGTGCCGTGCACTGCCGTAGCCACCTTTCCCTTGTTTTGCCGTCGCCTGCGGTCGCCACCGACCGTTGCGACCGCCAAATTGGCCGGTGGGACCGAGCCCAGACGTGCGCACAGGCATGAGCATTCCATTTTTGGAATGGTCATGGCCGGCCACCGTCTCCTCCGCCGGCGGCAAGCTCCCCGTACGTTGGCTGGAGGAAGGAGCACTGTAGCGTGATTAATTATGGTTAAGACATATTATTAGTACTAATGATGATTAATTAATGCTAATAGGGATCAATTAAACCAAACACTCATTGACCTATGGGCCCTACCCTAATTAATTAAATAGTAACTGGTCCCACTTGTCATAGGTACAAAGAAGAGAAAATAAAAATAAAAGAAAAATTAAAAATCTGTTGTGGGCTGCACCAATCAGATTTTATTTATTTTTCGAATTTATTTAAACTGAGAAATTCAAAAGGCATAACTTATTCATCTTAACTCTAAATTGAGTGAAACAAATTTCTAAATTCAATATATATCCAATGGAACTGAAACCATAATTTTTGAAACTCATTTGAATTTTTTTGTGAGAATTTGTTTAGTTTACTGATTTTTATCCAAAATTTCGTGCAACGTGAAAATAGCGTACAAGGCCCAAGAGGAAGAGGTTGAGGCTGAAGCAGCTCTCGATGACCAAGACAAAATCAATTATGACCAAGGCGAGGCAATACTTTGATCATGTTGAACCTACATTTTCTGCAAATTATCTCCGTTTTAAATTATCAAATTGCATGTTGTTATTTTATGTGCAAATATATGTTTGATTTCAAGATTCTAGTTATATATCCATTAATGAACTTGTTAGTATTGCACTCTTTTGGAACATTTGAGCATTTGAGTCATCACACTAACAAAATTATAATAGTAGAACTTTCGAAAATAAGTTTATAATTACATGCCATGCTTAGTACTACTTAGATACTCAGGGCACCAAAATGCCTAAGCATCACTCTTAATCATGAGAATCTTATTTGGGAAGTCGTGGTGGAAATGACTGGTATATTTTGACATAATTATTTTATGCTCCCCAAAACCCCAACTTGCTTAAATATCTGGGCAGATGGTATGGGGGCTGGTGTGTGATGCAGTGGAAGCATGGTGTGTGGATTGTAGTAGAACCGCCCAGATGCCACTAAGAACTGAATCTTGTCATGACCTCCTATGTAAAATAGTACAACCACAAGTCTGCAAAATTGCAACTTGGCTAAGTAAAACGGCGGTGCTCTCTGGCCCGCCTCCGGTGGCTCCCCCTACCGTCGGCCTACAAGCGCCACTCACCACCCCCTGGTTTCCCCCTGGGCTCGCTTTGGGGTCAAGGCTCCTCGCAGGCGTCGACGCCAGTTCGGCCCGCCATGACTGGGTGCCATGGTCCTCAGTTTTCGAGAGTTCCCACCGTCGGCTATGGCTTCGGTGGGGTGCTCTTGGCTCCTCCGGCCGAATCTCACCTTCTCCCTCCTGAGCGCCTGGCTGGCTCCAGAGCGACGCCACGCTCGGCGCCAACCTCCGACCGCCGCCATCATGAGCCCTAGGTGCATCACCAGTTCATACTTTCTCCCCTCTGTACTTTGTTTTGGTTATTACTTTTGCCTAGTTTCGTTCTTCTGCCATGCATGGTTTTGGGAAGGACTAGGATCGCTGTCGTGATAGAACTTGCTAGGGAGGTGTATGCTGGGGAGTACGTATTCCCTCTCAAGGGCGCGCGATGGTGGTTATGGGCTCGCCGCCAGTGGCTTGGTAGCCATGCCAGCTATGGTGCTCACGGCCGCGCTAAGAAGTTGCATTAGAGGTAAGGTGAATAGAATGGTCTACTAGAATGTCGGGTTGAGGATAGCAAGGATCATGGACGACGACATGAAGGCTGCTTTGCGGTTCAGATGGGGACCTTCTCTTGCTGTCATGGTCGGCCGTGTCCTTGCTCCTCTCCTTCGTCTCCTATACCTCATGCTCCTCTCCTCCGGTCTCTCCTCCCTCACTACCTCTCTGTGCTCTCTATGGCTACCATGGACTTAGGGTGGTGTTTGTGTAGCCTTGTGCTTGGCTAGTTGGCTCTTTGGCTGGGGCTGAAGCGAAGAAATGAGGGGTGGCCTTTTGCTTTGGCTCTTGGTTGGGGGCTAAATACAGGAGAATGCTCGGTGTGTGTCTTACTGGTCTTTTGTACGGGGGCTTTGGCCATGATGGCTCTCTCTCTCTCTTCTTATTGTGCCATGCCAAAAATACCCTCCCTTATACTCTTATACTCTCTACTCCCTCTCTGGATGTTGTCTGCCTTAAGGGCTTTTTGTTCCTAAGGATGGGCTTGTACTGTGCTTTATGTTAGAAATTTAGGCAAATTACGACATAATTTAATCCAGAAATTACCAATTAAAATCATGACAAGGGTTGTGCTAGTACTATTCATTTTTAGAACACTAAACAGTGTAACTAACTCTATGAACAATACTGTAAAGATCAGGAACAAAATGTTATACCCAGAGGCGGGGCCAGTGCCAGAGGCACCGGATGCGCCGTTCTGCTCAGTTGACATAAGCAGCTATTCGATGTAGTCGATCTCAGTTGGTGCAGGACGAGGTACGCAGTGCAGTCCCTTGAACGGCCTTCTGGAAGTAGTTGTACTTGCCGTGTAATGGAATGCCGCCGGGAATTAGCCGATCACGTCGTGTATAGAAGCGAGCAGTCGTGCTGAGCACTCCCCAAAAACCTGATCGCCCGCCTATCCGTGCAGATGTCACAGCTGGACGTGGTTTTGGAGGCCTGCTCTCCCAAACGCCTGTGCGCGCAGGAGCTGGGACGGGGAAAAACTCGGAGGAGCAGCTCAACAGAGAGGAGAAGGTGTGGTTTCTGTGTCTCGCTCGAGGCTACTGTCGACTCCCAAGCTTATACGCGTGCCAAGAAGATGAAGAGACAGGAAGCGTTACCGGGACAGGGAGTAATCGCAAGTAACGGACAGTAACTCTCGCACAATTACTACTTGAAACCGACGGAATCAATTCCGGTAACTGCTCACTTAATGCCTTCATCAATCCATGCACTTAGCATTTAATATGGGCCTTAGAATTTATTTGATTTAATTGTTGAATTAAAAATGGACCAAGCTCAAATTAAATCCAACAATCCCCACCAAATTCTAGGGCACATATGAAATACTCTCAATTCTCTGTTATTTGATATACCAGTGTTTCGATGGAGACTGTTAAGTTGAACATCCACCTAGAACAAAGGTTACACTTTTTCACAACTGAACAATGGACTATGCCTTGAATTGACGGTTTTGTGCGAAATAAGTTTCACCTAAGTCCTTTACTGATACTAGGCTGCCTAAAGCATCCCCTCTGGTTGGAGCATATAAGTCAAACTCCTTGGCCTTTCATGAGTATCTAGAGATCACCCAAATCTCATAGACTGTGACCAGCAGTCAAACTCATATAGGTGTGTGTTCCTCATAAGATGTTCTGTAGGACAACATCTCTGCTTCAACAAGCCACTCGGATCACATTAAGGTATAAACCAACCTGCCTTACAGGATAGGAGAGAAGTGCATCTCATACGACATGGACCTTGTTAAGGGTCTCTCCTCACAGTCTACCACTAGCTTGTTTCACCATCCTACTTCACGGGATCTCCGATCACATAGGACAGGTTACCACTATGATAGACTTCACGTGGGTCTCAAGCCCATCTCACTCGATGCACTATCTATCACATTACGTGACAAACCCTTAGTGAATTGATCTGCCAGATTCTTAGACGTATGGACATAGTCCAATGCTATCACTCCGGAGTTTCTCAATTTCCTGACAGATTTCAACCGCCTCTTTATATGCCTTGTTGACTTCATGTTGTCCTTAGAACTGTTCACTTTGACAATCACCGTCTGATTATCACAGTTCATAGAAATAGCCGGTATAGGTTTTTCAACCACCGGTAAATCCATAAGGAGTTCACGAAGCCATTCAGCCTCAACAGTGGCGGTATCCAATGCTGTGAGTTCTGCTTCCATTGTTGACCTCGTTAAGATGGTCTGCTTGCAAGACTTCCATGAAACAGCGCCACCTCCAAGTGTAAACACATATCCACTTGTGGCATAAATCTCATCAGCATCAGATATCCAATTGGAATCACTATAACCCTCAAGTACCCTTGGATACCCAGCATAGTGAATCCCATAGCTCATAGTACCTTTTAAATAGCGCATCACTCTCTCAAGAGCACGCCAGTGATCATCTCCCGGATTTGATACAAACCGGCTTAGTTTGCTCACAGCAAATGAGATGTCAGGTCTCGTTGCGCTAGCTAGATACATAAGTGAGCCAATGATTTGGGAGTATCTTAATTGATCCCTTGCTATTCTTCGATTTTTCCTTAATAGCACACTAGGATCATAAGGCGTTGGAGCAGGTTTGCAATCACTATACCCAAAGCGACTCAACACCTTTTCCACATAGTGAGATTGCAGAAGTGTCACCCCACCATTGCCTTCTCTCAGTAGCTTGATATTAAGAATAACATCAGCTACTCCCAAATCCTTCATCTCAAAATTATTGGACAAAAAGTCCTTAATCTCCTTAATCACATTAAGGCTGGTTCCAAAGATCAGTATGTCGTCAACATACAAACACAAGATCACACCTTCACCCCCGCCATAGCGATAGTACACACATTTATCAGCTTCATTCACAACAAAGCCAGCAGACGTTAATGTTCTATCGAACTTCTCATGCCATTGCTTAGGCGCTTGCTTCAGGCCATACAAAGACTTCAATAATTTACACACCATGCCTTCTTGACCATTTGCTACAAACCCATCTGGCTGATCCATATAAATCTCCTCCTCTAACTCCCCATTTAGGAAAGCTGTCTTAACGTCCATCTGATGAACGAGAAGACCATGAGAGGCTGCCAAGGAAAGTAATACTCGAATTGTGGTCAATCGAGCAACAGGTGAATAAGTATCAAAGAAATCTTCGCCTTCTTTTTGGGTGTAACCCTTGGCCACAAGCCTTGCCTTGTACTTTTCAATAGTACCATCAGGCCTAAGCTTTTTCTTGAACACCCATTTGCAACCTACAGGTTTGCACCCGTAAGGACGATCAATGACTTCCCAAGTTCCATTAGACATAATAGAATCCATCTCACTCCGTACTGCTTCCTTCCAAAAGTCAGCATCAGGAGAAGAATATGCCTCTTCAATGGTTCTTGGAGTGTCATCCACAAGGTACACAATGTAGTCATCACCAAAAGACTTTGCAGTCCTTTGTCTCTTACTCTTTCGAGCGACTACACTGTCATCCTCCTCAGGATTTTGCACACGGGTTTCCTCAAAGTGTTCTATCGAAATATGTTGCTCATGGGGTATTATAGGTTCATGACTAAACGTGCTAGGTGATTCTTTCATAGGAAATTCATTCTCAAAAAATGTAGCATCTCTGGACTCCATAATAGTACCAACATGCATGTCAGGTACTTCAGAGTTTATTATTAAAAACCTATATCCCACGCTGTGTATAGCATAACCAAGGAAAACACAATCAACAGTTTTAGGTCCAAGTTTGCGCTTTTTGTTGATTGGCACATTCACCTTGGCCAAGCAACCCCAAGTGCGCAAGTAGGAGAGATTCAATCTTTTCTTTTCCCATTCCTCGAATGGTGTAATTTCTTTATTCTTTGTAGGAACTCTATTCAGGACATGACAAGCAGTCAATATAGCCTCACCCCACCATTCCTTAGATAGTCCCGCTGTCTCTAACATGGCATTAACCAACTCAGTTAGAGTGCGATTCTTTCTTTCGGCAATCCCATTTGATTGTGGTGAGTATGGCGGTGTCCTTTCATGAATAATTCCATATTCCATGCAGAATTCAGAAAATTCATTTGAAAAATACTCTCCACCGCGATCAGATCTTAACCGTTTAATTTTCCTCTCAAGTTGATTTTCTACTTCAGCTTTATAGATCTTAAAATAATTTAACGCTTCATCTTTTGATTTTAGCAAGTACACGTAGCAAAATCTAGTACAATCATCTATAAGTGTCATGAAATATCTTTTGCCACCTTTAGTCAACTCGCCGTTCATCTCGCACAAATCAGAATGAACTAGTTCTAATGGTGCCAAGTTCCTCGCCTCTGCTGCCTTGTGAGGCTTGCGAGGTTGCTTAGATTGCACACACACATGGCACTTAGAATCTTTGACTAAAGTAAATTTCGGGATTAAATTCAGATTTGCTAGCCGCGTCAAACAGCCAAAATTAACATGACAAAGCCGTGAATGCCAAATGTTCGATTCATTCGAATTAGTAACATTGTTTGCAACATTATTACACACATCAGACAAAGATAAGCGGAACAAGCCTCCGCAATCATAACCTTTTCCAACAAATGTCCCATACTTAGAAAGTACACATTTATTCGATTCAAAGACTAATTTAAAACCATCTCTACATAGTAGAGAGCCGCTAACTAGATTCTTTTTGATAGAGGGGACATGCTGCACGTTCTTTAATTGCACGGTCTTTCCCGAAGTGAGCTTCAGAATGACCGTACCAGCACCAAGAACACGCGCATGCGATCCGTTCCCCATCAGCAAGGTTCCAGTCCCGCCATTCTGGTAAGAAGAAAACAAAGAAATATCAGCACACACATGAATATTAGCTCCAGTATCCATCCACCACTCAGGCGAATGACAGACTGAAAGAACAGTAGGTAAAGAATTACCATACCCCGATGTTCCTGCATCAGTCTCGCTAACAACCATGTTTGCAGACTTCTTGTCCTGCTTAAATTTGCGGTCTGGGCACTCACTTGCCCAGTGATCCTCGCTCCCGCAAACAAAGCAGTTCCCTTTGTTCTTTTTCTTCTTAAACGTGGTTGTTTGCTTAGTCTTTGGTTTGTTCTCTTGCTTGTTCTTCTTCTTCTGGTTGCGAGAAGCATTGAAGTTTTTCTTCTGCACCAAATTGGCACTAGAAGACTCAACTCCTTTCCCACGAGTGTCTTTTGCCCTCGCCTTCTCCTCAACATCAAGAGACCCAATGAGGTCAGCGACACTGAACTCTTGTCTCTTGTGTTTTAGAGAAGTGGCAAAATCCCTCCAAGAAGGTGGTAACTTGGCGATAATACCGCCAGCCACAAACTTGTCGGGTAACACGCATGGAAAATGCTCGAGTTCCTTTGCCAGTGCATGTATCTCATGAGCCTGTTCCACTACAGATCGGTTATCAACCATCTTGTAGTCATACAGCTGCTCCATGACGTACAGCTCACTACCAGCATCGGAAATACCAAACTTTTTCTCAAGTGCTTCCCACATCTCTTTGCCAGACGGCAGTAACATGTAGACGTCCACTATGTTTTCAGCGAGAACGCTAACCACAGCGCCTCGAAACAGGTTATCAGCAACCTTGAACATTTTCTCCTCCTCTGGAGTAAATTGTTCAGGAAGCCCCTGCACGACGTGGTAAACGCTCATAGCCGTCAACCACAGGACCATCTTAGCACGCCACCGCTTGTAATTTGAACCATCAAATGTATTCGGCTTAAGAGCAGCAGCAAAACCACTAACCGAAAAGTGCCTAAAATCAGGTTTTTGGATTGTTAGAAATTTAGGCAAATTACGACATAATTTAATCCAGAAATTACCAATTAAAATCATGACAAGGGTTGTGCTAGTACTATTCATTTTTAGAACACTAAACAGTGTAACTAACTCTATGAACAATACTGTAAAGATCAGGAACAAAATGTTATACCCAGAGGCGGGGCCAGTGCCAGAGGCACCGGATGCGCCGTTCTGCTCAGTTGACATAAGCAGCTATTCGATGTAGTCGATCTCAGTTGGTGCAGGACGAGGTACGCAGTGCAGTCCCTTGAACGGCCTTCTGGAAGTAGTTGTACTTGCCGTGTAATGGAATGCCGCCGGGAATTAGCCGATCACGTCGTGTATAGAAGCGAGCAGTCGTGCTGAGCACTCCCCAAAAACCTGATCGCCCGCCTATCCGTGCAGATGTCACAGCTGGACGTGGTTTTGGAGGCCTGCTCTCCCAAACGCCTGTGCGCGCAGGAGCTGGGACGGGGAAAAACTCGGAGGAGCAGCTCAACAGAGAGGAGAAGGTGTGGTTTCTGTGTCTCGCTCGAGGCTACTGTCGACTCCCAAGCTTATACGCGTGCCAAGAAGATGAAGAGACAGGAAGCGTTACCGGGACAGGGAGTAATCGCAAGTAACGGACAGTAACTCTCGCACAATTACTACTTGAAACCGACGGAATCAATTCCGGTAACTGCTCACTTAATGCCTTCATCAATCCATGCACTTAGCATTTAATATGGGCCTTAGAATTTATTTGATTTAATTGTTGAATTAAAAATGGACCAAGCTCAAATTAAATCCAACACTTTAGGGTCTTTTTCTACTGTAGTAGGTAAGTCGGTAAAATATAGGTATTGGCTAAATTTTTCTGCCGAGTGATGAGGCCCACAATTGCGAGAGATGCCGACCGGCCCCGGACGGTCTAGAACCTCTACGAGAGCTAACGCTTCGGCATTATTTAAGGCCGAAGGGTCTTAACGGCAAGAATCTTTTTATTTTCTTTTATTCTCTCTTGGATTGTTTCTAATTCTTTCTTTTCTTTTTCTTTTGCGTCCTATTGGCATTGCAAGAGTGGTTATTAGCTCTCCGTTGCACACATGGAATTCCAAGAAATGGCATAGCATAACTTTTACTTGTGCTAACTCAGGCATTAACTCGAGTGTACAAATCTGATTTCACCACTTCCTTTCCCCTTGTTTTTTTTTTCTGGTAGAAATCTCTAGGATTCGCTACACCATATTCCTTTCAGATTAGGCTTTATTATCCTAAGCCCTCTTAGTTTAGTCCTGGCCCCATTCGCTTGGAGCAAGATTTCCAATCTCAATAAAAAGAGCTAGTTTTCTCTTGGGTGAACACAGTTTGATCTGGCTTTGTTATGAGCTATCCTGATTCCGGGTAGAAACACATTCCTAATGTTATTACTTAGAGATATATAACTTCGTAATATAAAAGAGAAGTAATCCTTATTAACAAACAAATCATAAACTAGATGGCCCACAAGTTTCTTCAAAGACCAAAAAAAAAGAAACCAACCTTTTTTCATGACCCACAATTGATGACAAACATTTTAGAGTTGCTAAGAAAAAAGAAATAGCTAGAAATTCTCACAAAAAGAAAAACATCCGATGCATAATCAAGCTAGTCCTAATTAAGAAGAACTATAGCGGCCATAGTATGTTATTACTTAGAGATATATAACTTTGTAATTTAAAAGAAAAATAATCCTTATGAACAAACAAATTTTAAACTAGATGGCGCACCAATTTCTTCACGAACAAAAAAAACAAAGAAATCAACCTTCTTTCATGACCCACAATCTTAACACGTGAAAAAAAAAAGGCATAGAAGCAAATTCTACTCGATCATGTCGTGTATGAGCCCGACGTACATGCATGTTGCCCTTCTTTTCAATTATTTTCTCTCCATCTTCCAATTGTGTTGTTTTTCCAATAGGTATATTGTGATTTTTCATATAGATTGACCAGATCGTTTCAGTAAGCTATAGAAAAAATTACGATTGATTTAAGTCTTATGATAAAAATGACGAGACTGAAGGTATTTTCTTAAAAAAATCCTAGAAAGTTTCTCATTAATCGAGAGAAAACAGAAGAATCTAGAATATTTATTTCATGGGACATTAATTTTAAATATTAATATATTTATTACAGTATTTAGCTGCATTTGCATATAATTTTAGTTATAGATCTAACGTGGGTGCTAGAGGTGGCATGGAATGCACACAAATAGCAAAGACATGCATGGTGCCTTGACGCATCGGACCTAGGACTGTAAATAAGCCGAGCTAGAGCGAGCCTAGTCTTCCAGGCTCAAGCTTGGTATAAGCTCGAGCTGGGGTCTGAGCCTGGACCTGGGCTCAAGCTCGGCTCGGGCTAAGCTCGAGTAGGCTCGAGCTCGATTCTTTAAAGCTCGATAACAATTAAAATAATTTATTATGCACTAATTTTCAACAATAAGAAAAGTTTTGAGTTCGAGCTCGGCTCAAATAAGCTCGATAACAATCAAAATAATTCAAACATATACTAATTTTCAACAATAAGAAAAACTCAAGCTCGAGTTCAGTTCGGGTAAGCTCGATAAGAGTTAATATGTATCACTATTTAAGCTCGAATCGAGGCTCGCAAATTATTCGAGCTTGGCTCGGTGAAGCTCGTGAGTTCGAGATCAAGTTTGAGTTCAGCTCGTTTAAAGTTCGAGCCGAGCTTGAATCGAGCCTAAAACGAGCCGAGCTCGATTAGCTTGTGAACCTCAAGCTTTTTTATGGCCTTAATCAGACCAGCGATGTGTAACAACAATAAACTAATGATACTGTAAGGCATGTGTGCAAATATGTCTATTACCTATTATAGTAAAAGTCGACTAAATATGTTTTAGAGTTGCTAATTAAGAAAAAAGCTAGAACTTCTTACTAAAAGCAAAGCATCTAACCATTAATTTTGTGGGTCCTAATTCCAAACACTTAGGTTTGATAGTGACTTAGCAATGGACCCAGGTTATAAAAGCTCAGATAGAAAAAATCCATGTCAAGTACAGTCCAAATTAATTTAGTGGGTCCTAATTCCAAATGCTTAGATTTGATAGTTGACTTAGCAATATAAGAGTCATCTATCTCATGGACCCAAGTTCTAAAAGCTCAGATAAAAATAGAATCCATGTCAAGTATAATCCAAATTAAATGAAATTCAGAATAAAAATAAAAAAATAGCAAATTGATTTCCATGCGACATCTATAGTAACAGCGAGAAATAACTAAGCTTCAAACTTATAATTAAATGAGAATTAACAAATTAAAAGGAAGACTCCATGTCAAGGGGAAGGAAAATTAGCAATTTGATTTCCATACGATTTCCAAAGTAATTTCCAAAAACAATATTTTATTATATACTAAAAGTTGATGACAAGAGTTTTACGGTTACAATTGAATGTTCTTAGATAAAATAATAAATATTATAAGACAAGGCTACCATTATAAATTCTAGATAAACCCAATAAATAAAACAAAATCCTAGATGGTCCGTACTAAAGGCCACGTATGAGAGGAAAAGGACACAGATGTGCAAAACAAATGAGTAAAAGTGATGCATTGAGAAAAAAAAAAAGAAAAGGTGGCATTTGGGAAGAAAAAAAAAAGAGAAACAAAAAATGAGATACGACCTATTATTTAACACTTGTGAATCCTAGGGAGGTTAAAGAGGTAAACTATGCATATAAATCCGAGACGTATATATACATCGCCTCCTAATCGTCAATTCGTTGTTGTGCGCAGCTCTGCCGCACCGATGCAAAGGTTATACGACGTTGTCGTGCCATATCCCACTGCTTCTGTGTAGGATCTCATCTGTAGGCTCCACCATTAGACTTGACCATTGTGTGAAGCATTAGGCCAGTCTCAGTGGTAGTTTCATTTGCATTTAATAAGCTGCCACATAGGCATATTTGATGATATGGCAACATTTTTAAGAAGAGAGAAGAAGTGAGTTTCATCTAGACGAAACTCTCTTGGCACGATTACCAACTCTATATGAGACATGAAATTAAATGCCTATGAAACAATAGAATGAAACTATGCATTGAGCATGGATGATTCATCCATGTTTCATTTCATTTTACATGATGTGTCAGTTTTGGAAACAACGCCACGAAACTCTCCACTGAGAATGGCCTTAGATGCTGTCGCACGAAGACTTAAAAACAATGCACATTAAAGTCTCTCTTATTGGAGATGCCCTAATGAATTAAAGACTTAAAAACACACATATTTGGAAATTTAATATATTTAATAAAGATGTCTTTTTTAAAAAAGAAGACAATGATGGCTTGACTACAAACAGCATCTAGCTATAAATGATTGACAACTATTCTTTGTTTTAACATACACTGCTATACATTAATATCACAAATGAAACCAATTCTACAAATATTGAAACTAAATTGAATTGATAATATTATAAAAATTCTAATATTTGAATTCTTTGATACGATTATATATGTGCAGCTAAACTAATTAAATATGTTTTAAGAACGATACCCACGCAGGCCACCTTGCTCATTCGAAAAAAATCTCTGATTCTAAGGCCCCGTCTGAAGGAAGGTATTAATCGTTGGGGCATCTTTTGCTTTGCATCTTCTTGCTGTGATGTTATTATCATTACAGCAAAGGTTAAGTCCCAAGCCTCCTCAAAAGCAGAGTAGACTCGATGCCATTACTTTCCATCACATGTGCTTTGCTTTGCACTAGCATCAACCAAACAAGAACAAATACAAAATCAAACATTAATTGCAACCCAAACCAAACCATACCTTCCACAATCACAACTGCATTCTGACAGCATCTCTGAGAGGAGACAAGGGTGCCATGGCTGATGCTGTCTCTGCTGTAGTTTCAAGTGTCAGCAAACTTGCAGCCCAGGAGACCTCGTTGCTATGTGGAGTCATGTGTGAAGTGGGCTTCTTGAAGGATGAGCTGAAGCGGCTGCAAGGCTACGTCAACGATGCTGAGGCCAAGCGGAGGTCGGGAAACTCCAGTGAAGCCATCTGGGTGTCGCAGATCAGGGATGCTGCATATGATGCCGAGAATGTTATTGAAGCAGCGGAGTACATAGAGAAGCGAAACAGGCTCAAGAAGGGTTTCATGGGTGCAATTTCGAGGTATGCTCGTATACCAAGTGATTTGATAGCTCTACACAAAATTGGTGTTGAAATTAAGAGAATAAGAAGAAAGATCAGTGGGATATTTGATGGCGCAACCCGTCTAAATCTTGTTATGGGTCATGTTGAGCATGAGTCACGGCAAGATTTTGGTCATATGTATCAAAATTTTGAAGATGATGTTGTCGTTGTTGGTTTTGAGGATGATTACAAGGAAATAGTGGAAAAGTTAGTTGAGCAAAAGAGTAAGCTTAGTGTTGTATCCATAGTTGCCATGGGTGGGGCGGGAAAAACTACAATTGCCAGAAAAGTTTATAGTTCATCTAGAATTAAAGAGCGGTTTGACACAGTTGCTTGGGTGACTGTATCTCAAAAGTTCAAGAGCATTGATTTACTGAAGGATATTATGAAACAAATAATGAGGGACAAGGAATCCAGAGCAATCGATCAGATGCAGGAGTATGATGTGGGAAAGAAGATCCATGAATTTCTATTGCACAAAAGATACTTAGTAGTGCTTGATGATGTGTGGACTACAAATACATGGAACCAAATAAATAGAAGGGTTAAAGTCTTTCCAGATGCAAATAACGGTAGTAGAGTACTGTTAACCACACGAAGGGAAGATGTTGCGAAACATATTCAAATGCCAACCCATGTTCATGTTCTGAAGCTCTTGGATGAAGAGAAAAGTTGGGAGCTCTTTAGTAGCAAAGCTTTGCCATCATACCAAAGGTCTACGATTTGTAATCTGGATGAGTTTGAAGAACTGGGGAGAAAGCTTGCAAAGAAATGTAATGGCTTACCTCTTGCGCTTGCAGTTTTAGGGGGTTATCTATCAAAGAATCTAAATATAGAAGTATGGTCAGATGTGCTTTTGAGTTGGACATCAACAGAAGATGGACAGGCGATACGAGAGATCCTAGCTCGTAGTTACAATGACTCGCCAAGTCATTATATAAAATCTTGTTTCCTCTATCTTGCTGCTTTCCCTGAGGATTTTGATATACAAGTGTCACATCTTATCGATTTATGGATAGCTGAGTGCTTCATTCCACATACAACAACGCACAAACAAGAAGAAACAGCACGTAAGTATGTAACTGAGTTAGCTCAAAGAAGCTTGGTCCAAGTTGTTAGCAAAAGCAGGGCACATAGATGGATCGACGAAATAAGGATTCATGATATTTTACGTGACTGGTGCGTAGAAGAAGCAAGACAAGATGGTGCTTTTGATGTCATTGACAAAATTGCAGGTCAAGCTTCATCTCTGCTCTTTGTATATTGCAATGTATTTCCCATTATGTTGATTTCTTGCTGACATACAAATTTACTCCAAAAAAATTGCAGGTCAAGCTGGTGCATTATCATCCAGATCCAACACCATGAAATCCTATCGTTCTTCTATTCAAAACTTCTACAATGATAAGATTTTCCAGGCAACACCTAATCTCCGAACTCTGCTTGGCTTTCGACTTCAATCATTGTCCCTACCTAAGCTGAGGTTTCTAAGAGTTCTTCATGTGGAAAACTCAAGCCTAAAGAATTTCTCTGCAACAATTGGTGGCTGCACTCACCTAAGGTGTCTCAGGTTGAGATACTGTGAAGAGGTCACGCTCCCTTCTTCAATTGGACAACTCCTTTACTTGCAAACTATAGATCTAACTGGCACCAAATTGGACACGTTAGTACCAAACTCCTTGTGGGCTATCCCTGCTCTAAGGCATGTTTTCCTTCAAGGGGCGTTTTCTCTCCCAAGGAGTGTCCAACAGAAAGAGCTCCAGACCTTATATTTAGATTTTCCAGATGGCGATAGAAAATATTTCTGGAGTGACATGGTGACGTTTTTGGGCCAAATGACTGAACTAACTGCATTGTACTTGGTCGTGAGACCCCTGCCAATGGAGATGATTAAAATATTGGCAAAAAACATGCCTCACCTGGTTGATGTTTTTGTTAACGGATTCGGTGTGCTTGATAAGTTACCTGAGAGCCATCTCCTCCCACAAAATCTACAGAGGCTTGTTCTGAATGCTTATGTCATTAAAGAAGACCCAATGCCGATTCTGGAGAAGCTTCCTTGTCTTGTGAAACTGTCCTTGGGTGGCTATGAAGGCCGGATTGTGTCCTACTCCACCCAAGGGTTCCCTCGGCTAGAAGAGCTGTTCCTTTCACAGTTTTCCACCGAGGAGTGGAGGATAGAGGTCGGGGCAATGCCAAGGCTCTCCAAACTAACATTTAGTTTGTGCTGGAAGATGAGTAAGCTTCCCGAGGGGTTGCTGCACCTGCCGTCCCTCAAGGAGCTACGTCTGTGGAGCATGTCCCAGATTTCTAGAGACGACAGCACTTGCGAAGAGCTGCAGCAGAAAGGATGCAAGGTTGGTAACTATGTCCCCTCCCCTACTTGTCATTCTTTCACTTTCTTTGATTTGAGTGGTTTTTGCGTTCAGGACTTTAAGTGTCTCATACAAATATTTGCAATACATGGAAACAAGAAGCAATATGCTCAATAAAAGCCGTTTAACTTATTTTTTTTTACTTTCTCTACGTTGCTACGTTGTTAGGCATAATGGTTGTAGAATGGGCTCTCTTTATGTTTTGTAACTGGGATCGTTTTCTAGGGGAAATTCACTCTATGCCATCGGTCAGACCTAGAATTCAAAACTGCCTTATTGTGAATATGCCATTAGAATTCCATGTTTGACCGATGGCGTACAACAAATTTTCGTATCAACTCCTTAACTTGGTGCTGTTCTCTTGTATGCTTTACGCAGGTGACAAGAGAATGACAATCCTCTGGTTGTCGCTCAAACTTGATGCATGAACTCCTCTGGTTGCATGCTATTCTCTTGATGCATGCTCAACCTCGAAGATTTCTGCAGGATGTGTCAGGGACTCCTCGATTATCCTTCATGCATGCATTTGTCTTCTTTTGTAAAATATGGTTTGTTTTTTTAATCGAGTGTCTCCCCGTGTGTTTGCGTGTTAGCCACTAATTATACTGCATGTTTGCTTTTATGTAATAATAAAAAACACGGAGTGCAGAACCTGTGCTTCATGGTAATACTGTCAGTATTTTGTTACCGGTACTGGGCTCTGCTTCTTCGCCGTGTTCGGTGGAGGCCGCCGCGCCGGACTGACGCCGGTGCTTCCACTGGGGGCCCGTGTGGGGAGGCGGCGCATAACTGGGAGCAGCGGCTGGTTTCTTTTGCGGTCGTTGTTTGATTCCACCCGGACGGCGGCGACGGCAGCCTGGTGTCGCTCGGGTGGTCGTTGTCGTCGACCACCGCGCGGCTGCTGCGGCATGCTGACGATGCGGAGGTGGGAGCGGCTTCGGGTGGGGGAGTCTCATTCGCCGACATGTTGGGTTGTGCAGTTCAGGTCCGTGCTGTTTACTGAAGAGGGGCATATATTCCGTTTCTCTTTTCATCTGTGCAAATCGCTTCAGTTCTGCAATTCAAATATCTCACGGTCAACTAGAATTTACCACTGAAAATGTTTGTTTTGGTTGCAATTTATACGGTAGTGACGTATATATGTGGATGAGAACCTGCACATGGATAGTTAGTTAGAGTATGTCTATCAATCACCCAGATATTTTTTTATCTAAAAATCAGTCAGATTTTTTTATCATGTATGTAATATTTTTCGCCAATGTTTGTAATATTTTTTACCAATGTATGCAATATTTTAACATGTATGCAACATTTTTCCTATGTATGCAATATTTTATGGGTTTTGTTAAACATCATCTAGATGTTTTGTTTCTAACTATCATCCAGATTTAAAACCATTGGATTAGAGATCTAATGACCATGAATTCTCCCCCCCTCCCCTTTGAATTCTACCTTCTCCCCTTTGAAAAAAATCTTCCCCCTTCAAAAATAAAGGACCCCTTGATCTCTAATCCAAAAGTCATAAATTTAGATAATAATTAGAAAGAAAATATCCGGGTGATGCCTAGACACTCCCATATTTTATAGCTAAGAAATGTTGCGTACATAGGTGAAAAATGTTACAAACATGTCTAAAAAATATTGCATATATGATAAAAAAACCTGATTGATTTTTAAAAGGAAAATATCCAAATGATGTTTATCACAACCCAGTTAACAATCTGCGGTCCGTATCTACCACTCGACACATTTTAATATTTGATCCTCTGAAAACAAAATTTCAGTAGAAACCACCGGCGTTGAAGGTCCCTGTTGACGAACCAATTCGCCCGGTACGCTGTCATGGCCATTCATCAACAATAATGGTGCTCTTGAGCGACTAAACAAAGGCATGGCCGTTGGTTCTACCATCACTGGGCGGCCACAACGAAATGACGAATTTTCAATATAAGTTCCATTGCTCCAATATAAGTTTCTACTGTGGTCGGAAGGATCGGCTGTTGTAAATAATCTTGTTTTAGAGTCATGTGCAAAATTTGGGTGCAATCGAAGTTGAATTGCAGCCGCAATTCAAAGTCGTAGAAGAAACAGAGTAGAAGTCGTATCGGAAGCAGAGTCGGAGTCCGAGACGTAATCGTAGTCGAGTCCGAGATGAAGTTGAGAAAACCGGGTATAAAAAGAGAGGTACTCATGTAACCAAGATGTACCACCACCAAGCCATTGAGAAAATACAAAAAGAGGGAAAGACACAAAGTATTGTGTTATCGCGTGATTGCGCAAGACGTGGTCGGAAGGACTCACGATCACGACAACCGTGATCGGAAGGAGTTACGACCACGGCAAAGTTCCAGCAGGCGTGATCGACAGGTGCTACGATCACGGCAAAGGAACAGTGTTGTTCCGACTACGCCGAGAAGGTTAGTACGTGATCGGAAGCGACTCCGATCACGTTGAAGGAAGTGAACGTAGTCGAAAGGGTGTTCGACTACGGTGAACGGTGATCGCCAGCATCACTGCGTGTTCGTAAAAGTTTACGATCACGGTATTTTCGAGAGCGGCTGGAGGAAGACAGCGCTCAATAAGGAGTGGTCGTAATTGCTACAGTGTTTTTACGACTACGAAGAAAAGTTGATCGATAGAGTTTGAAGCGATCGGAACTGGTCGTAAGCATCCAGGACCGGTCATACTCAATTCTATCTGGTCGTAAACGACTCTAACAAGTCGTAAAGGATTCTGGGAGGTCGTAAGACCTTACAACAGTTGGTATCAGAGCAAGGTGAGCCATGGCGGAGGCTTCAAAGATGAAGGAAAGCGTGTCGCTGCAGTACCCGATCCTCAGTTCAGACAATTACCCGATCTGGGCGATGAAGATGAAGGTCAACATGATCGCACAGGGAGTCTGGGGCCCGGTTGAACCGAAGGAGAAAGACAAAGTCGTTGATGAACGACTTGACAAGATGGCGATGGCGGCGATCTATCAGGCTGTGCCCGACTCGATGATGCGACAGCTGATCGGCAAGGAGACGGCGAAAGACGTCTGGACTACTCTGCAGATAATGCACCAAGGAGTAGATCGAGTAAAGGAAGTTCGACTTCAAACATTACGCAGTGAGTTTGAATCATTGAAGATGGGAAGAGACCAGACTGTGGAAGAATTCTCTGGGAAGTTTAATGAAGTCGTAAACGAGATCAAATCTCTCGGCGACGACTTGAAAGATGAGGTGGCGGTAAAGAAGTATCTACGAGTACTGCCGGAGAAGTTTCTCCCGGTCGTAACTACGATCACGTACTCACAAGACCTCTCGAAGATGAAGGTCGAGGAGGTAACTGGGGCACTCAGAGCACACAAGCAGCTTCTGAAGAGTTACCAAACCGACAATGAAGAAAAATGGCCTTACAACCAACAAGCGTTGTTTGTAAAGGATGACACAAGGAACCGAGGAGAATCGTCATCAAGGGGCGGTCGTGGACGTGGTCGTGGCTGCGGCGCGTCTCATGGGCGAGGACAAGGACGAGGCTATGGCCAAGGTGGTCGAGGAGGTCGTGGTGGTCGTGGAGATAGCAATCACCAGACAGACAAGTCTGATGTCCAGTGCTACACATGCGAGAAATACGGACATTACGCTGCCGAATGTCGGAGCCACATCCAGTGCCATAACTGCAAGAAGTATGGTCACTATGCTGCGAATTGCCGGAGTAAGAAGAAAGTAGAGGAAGCAAACCTGGCTCAAACGGATGAGCACAAAGAGCCGACACTGCTATTGTCGCTCTGCAATGCAGACGAACCGACAATGGTTCTGTTAAACGAAGAGAAAGTATTTCCAAGTCTGTTGGAGGAAGGAGAGCCGACTCAAGAGCGGACGGCAGACTGGTATCTCGACAACGGAGCCAGCAACCACATGACGGGTACGTACTCGATATTTCATGAATTAAATAAGAGTGTGCTCGGAAGAGTACAGTTCGGGGACGGCTCGACCATTCAGATAAAAGGGAGAGGCACGATCCTGATGCAATGCAAGGATGGAAGCCAGAGGAGATTGTCGAATGTGTATTACATACCGAGTCTACGAAGCAACATCATAAGCCTTGGACAAATGACTGAAGAAGGTTGTCGAATCGAACTCAAAGACACCTACCTGAAGATGTATGACCACACCGAACGACTACTGATGAAAGTACAGAGAACGGTGAATCGTCTGTACAAAATTCAAATTAAAACATGCAAGCCGAAGTGCATGAAGACTACAACCGATGATACGGCCTGGCTATGGCACGCAAGATTCGGACATCTGAATTTCCAGAGTCTCAACACGATGGCGAAAAAAGAGATGGTGGTCGGAATACCGACAATCGACCACCCGGAGCAAGTCTGCGAAGGCTGTCTGGTGGCGAAACAAACTCGTAGCAGTTTTCCACAGCAGACGAATTTCAGAGCTTCGCAACCACTCGAGCTGGTTCACGTGGATCTGTGCGGACCAATCACACCTCGTACAGATGCCGGGAATCAATATTTCATGTTGATCGTGGATGACTATTCAAGAGCCATGTGGGTGTTCGACTACGGTGAACGGTGATCGCCAGCATCACTGCGTGTTCGTAAAAGTTTACGATAACGGTATTTTCGAGAGCGGCTGGAGGAAGACAGCGCTCGATAAGGAGGAGTGGTCGTAATTGCTACAGTGTTTTTACGACTACGAAGAAAAGTTGATCGATAGAGTTTGAAGCGATCGGAACTGGTCATAAGCATCCAGGACCGGTCATACTCAATTCTATCTGGTCGTAAACGACTCTAACAAGTCGTAAAGGATTCTGGGAGGTCGTAAGACCTTACAACATCGGCAACCTTGCCGTGCAGGAGACGTCGTTCTTATGTGTCTGAAGCAGAGTTCTTGAAAGACGAGCTAGAGCTGCTACAGGTCTGGGAATGCAAGCGAAGCTGCTTAAATCCGCCAGATCAGAGATGCGCGCAGCATATGAGGCCGAAAATGTCATAGAAGTTGCAGCATACATGGAGAAGCCACAAGCATGTGCAGCCTCACTGGTGGCTTCTCAGGGCTGCTATAGCATCTCACATTTATATAGAATACTACTATGAAATATCATCGTCAACGTGAAACATAAATAATAAAAGTAATAATAGAAATCACGAGAAAATTAAAACTTTAAAGATAATTTAATAAAGAATCAATAGAAGCTGAAATAAATATTTGAAACATGGGACCGATCCACTTCTAACAAAATAATGAACAAATAACATAACAAATAGTGGCAAGCCACGGTGCTGAAAACTCGAGTACTCCCAATTATGCTATCACTCCATTGGTTTTTTACCTGAGAATGAAAAGAGAAAATATGAGATTTAAAAATTTTAGCAAGTACCCAACAACGGTCGCAACACGACGAGTAAAGGACAAGTAAAACAAGCAAGCAATTAACACAGGTTAAGTGCAATGAAACTAGGTTATTGAAAACACTTATTTGGATCGGAGATAGAGATAACAGGAATAATAGCATTAAAGATAAATGTTATTTAGCAAGTTATAGCAATGGCGCTGGCGATTACTCCGCACATACCCAGTTATACGAGAATAGTCAGGCAAAACGCTATCCTCAACTGTATAACCCCAGATGGTGTGTAATATCCTGAGTAACGAGAGTGTACGGCCCCCGTACGTTACCAGGTGGGTGAAAATCTCCCCTATATGTGGATAACCCCAGGCCAGGTAACAGTTATATTATTAACTAGTTATATGGTGTGAATTTAAGGGAACTGAGAAAAAGCCAAGATAATATTAGGAGAAGAGAAAGGATTTGCTAAGGTTGTAAATGGAGAAACATAATTCCCGATATGAGAATAATAGGGGGCTGATAATATGGTGATAGGATAACTGATACCTTATAGACAAATTATATAATATGAATTTAAGGAGACTAAGAGATGGCAAATATAAGGCTATGATAAGTGAAAGGGATTGTTGAGACTGGAAACAAAAAGTATAACTCCTGATATGAAGGCGATATGGAATGATAATAAGGTGGTAGAAATATAGGAATTAATCTAAAAGGGATATTATAACATAGCTCACACAAGGGTTGTCATTCGTCCAAGTTTTTTATGTGTTAAATGATTATTAGTCAGATTAACATGTATCATACATATATAAATCCGTCATAGCCCACATACAACACCAAACAGTTAATGGATCATGGTGTCAAGAACTAAAATATAGCAGCCTTAATGTAAAAAGAGTGCTAATAATTTTAAACCTAAATTACATATGTTCATATGTTACCTATGTTCATATGTTAGCCCCCCATTAATGGTTGAAGTATTACATCTAAATTACTAATTAAAAGCATAAATTCTAGAACATAATTAATTGAGCATTTTAATAAACCTCAGAGCAAACCATTATTTAAAAGAGGGAGTAAATCCCTATGCACGTAGGCATGAGCTGTTAACATATACTAAATCTCTAGGCCTATTTATATTTGATTATGTAGTAGTACTCTTCTTTTACGTTAGACACCCTTAATTTTTATTAGTACTCCGTAATTAGTTAGGGTGTGGCATTACCTTTTTCTAAGTGATATTACTATGGCTTTACCAAGGAAAGTTGACTTCATGCATAAAAAACCACATTAATGTCTCCTGTTAGCTGGACGATGAGTTGGATAGGTTACTAGAGTGCTAGACATGCTCAACATAAGATGAATGGAGATCTCTACAAAATGTACTACTCACGCATGGGGTGAAAAGTTGATTAGACAACGGTTTTTATTTTTCTGCATATTATATTATAAGTTTACTGAAAGTTTTATGTTCATGTGGTGGTCGGCACCAATACCTCCTGCATGCAGTGGGCACAATCGGTTGATATTGAAAAAGAATAAGTCCATATCACATCTTAAACTTTGTTTGAAAATCCGATCAGCTATCACTGACTCCTCAAATTTTGTAATACAATTCAAATAACACTTTGACCTGGTTTTATATAACGATATTACCCCTGTGGCATGATAAGTGGGTGATTTTATCATGTAAGATGATACACTAGCTAAGTTAGATCAGTGATATGTGGATATCACAATGGCTTCTCCCCCACCAAGCTACCAACCGTGCTTCCATGGCCACCACCTGTTGTACTTTCCCCTATATCTGTTTCAATTTGGGAGAGAAGGCTATGTGAGCCCCATCTGTCATTCACTTAAATTTGACCAGCGTATCATTCTACGTGGTAAAACCACCCACTCATGATGTCACGTGGACAATACCACCATCAAAAACCGGGTTAAGATGTTATTTGAACTAGATTGTCAAGTTTGAGAGCCAAATATTCGGTTTTATAGTTTGAGGTGCTAGACCGACCTTGAGCAAAGTTTATGGTATTATATGGACTTTTTCTTATTGAAAACAAAATAACTCATGCATTGTTATATACATCGATGGTGACCCATGCCAAAATAGATAAAGTAGACAGAGCATTATTTTTTATACCAAATATTCTCCCATCATAGAAAAATGTATCAATATATATGTATGTATATGTATATGTATGTACGTACGTAGCAATCTTTTTCTATTCTTGATTAGTATAGGAATTTCTGTAGTTTTTCTTCTCCCCGAGAGATCCTACCGTTAACAAAAACTAATGTTTCAAAAGAGAATTAATTATTTAGTAGCACTATAAATTAAATAATGTAAATAGTTAGCCTGTGCGAATGCACAGGGTCAATGACTAGCTTGTATAGTTCTTAGTATGTAACTCTGCGTTGTCTCCCCTGCAACCTCAACGGTCGCCGAACCTAACCGGGCCAGGGTGCCTGTAAATTTAGTGTTCAATCTTGTATCGATGACACAACCCCTCATCTAGTCATCTCCTCGGTCCTGCACAAACCATCTTGCCCAGTTACGGTGTTGAAAAAATGGGCAGATAAAGTGAGCAGAAACAGTGACTCGTGTGCGAGGAAGCTGCAGGCTGATCAATCGTAGTTAACCCATCACCGTCCCCCATTACACTTCAATCAAAGTAGATTAAAGTAGATTGGGGCGGGCACGGGTCCCAAGCCCGTCGACCATCCACGCGTCCACCATCCATATCATTCATTTATACTTTCTGGCCGCTTCGGCCGACGACGACCAAGCAGCATGGCCGGCCTCCCGCTTCTATCCTCCACTCGCAGTCACAACTTACCTAAGCAGCGGGCAATTCAGCCAGTTCCTGGAAAAAAGAAATCACATATGTATGGCTGTTCTGTGTCACAAGCACTGGCGTCTGGTATTCAGCTTTATTAATCTTCCTTCCAGCTTTCAGAGTGGCTTTGACATGCTTGCTTCGTCTTTATTTAGCCAGCGCAAGGCCATGGCCATGGCCATGGAACAACAGTAGGTACAATACGACTATGGCATGAATTTTGCTCTTGATTTTTCATGAACGTAGTTATATTTGGTGCACTTGGATGTTTGCAGTCTTCAGAGATCTGAATGTAAGCTGTCCTTGGCAGCAGCAGCAGCAGCAGCAGCAGCAAACTTCTACTACCCCACTCACGCAGCCACAAGCCAAGCTGAGGTTCTGAGCTGGTCCGAAGCTTCACCACGCTCTGGAACAGAGCAGGAAATGGATGCAATCATGGTGAGCGCTGCCACGGGGGTGATGAACTCACTCCTCGACAAGCTCACCACGCTTATGGGTGACGAGTACAAGCTGCAGAAAGGCATGAAGCGCGACATCACCTTCCTGAAGGATGAGCTGAGCAGCATGAACGCTCTCTTAGAAAAGCTGGCCGACACGGAGGTGCTTGACCCACAACAGAAGGATTGGAGGAACCAAGTGAGGGAGATGGCCTATGATATCGAGGACTACATCGACAAGTACATGCACCAGCTCCACCATGAGCCAGAAAAACCTAGTGGCATCATGGGATTCTTCCTCAGCTTCATCGAAAAAGTGAAGAAGCTGGGAACTTGTTATGAGATCGTTGAGCAGATAAAAGAACTAAATGCTCGCATTGTCGAGGCAAGCCAACGACGTGATAGGTACAAGTTTGATGTGGGGGATAACTCAGGTAGTACCAACGTTATGACCATTGACCCTCGGTTGCCGGCCCTCTACGCTAAGGCATCCGACCTTGTCGGTATTGATGTTCCCAGGGAGGAGCTCATCAAGTTGGTGAATGATGGGGAGGAGCAGTTGAAGGTGGTCGCAATTGTGGGGTTTGGAGGATTAGGCAAAACTACTCTCGCTAACCAAATATATCAAAAACTTGGTGGACAATTTGATTGCAAGGCTTTTGTTTCAGTATCCCAAAAACCCAATACGAGAAAGATTTTGCAGAACATACTCTCCCAGATCAACGAGCAAGGCAATGCAAATACTGAACCAGGGGATGAAGAACAACTTATTAATGCACTAAGGGGTTTCCTCAAGGACAAGAGGTATGCTATCTATTTCATATTGCAAGTAATTCTATGATTCAATTTTTGTTTTGTATTCTAACGTATTCTACCTGTGAGGCAAATTTATCACAATCTTTCTATCAGATGCCCTTAATTTATTTGTAACATTATCTCCAAAATTCATAGACAAATTCATAGACATCTTGTGCAAAGTCATTTTCAATAGGACTATTGATCATTTTAACACTCATCTTAATTCTTATGCAATAAGCTATAATTCTTCATAATGTGAGATGAATTGAATATCTAAGTTTTAAATAGAATTTTCTTTAGACTGTCATGATGAAATACTATTTAACGGTTTTTTCCATGAACATGTATGTAATCAGGTTGACGTTGAAATATTACTTTCGGCTACTATGTGATTTCCTTTTCCTATTATCTCCCGTATGTATTTAATGGACATAATTCAATTGAACCAAAATCTCTCTCATTTGATAGGTACTTTATTGTAATTGATGACATATGGAGTACCCAAGCATGGACATTTATTAAATGTGCCTTGCTTGAGAATACTTGTGGTAGCAGGATACTAGTGACGACAAGGATTGCAAATGTTGCCAAGTCATGTTGCTTCCCTCGCCTCGATCTTATGTATGAACTAAGTCCACTAAGTGAAGCTAACTCAAAAAGTTTATTCTTTAAAAGAATATTTGGCTCAGAAGACATATGCCCTCTTCAATTGAAAGAAGTTTCTACTGAAATTATAAGAAAGTGTGGTGGCCTACCATTGGCAATCATTACAATGTCTAGTTTGTTGACAACTAAATCACCTGCAAGAGAAGAATGGGTGACGGTCCTTGGTTCGATTGGTTCAGGACTAGAGAAAACTTCTGATGTGGAGGAAATGAAAAAGATACTATCTTTGAGTTACAATGACCTTCCTCGCGAGTTAAGAACTTGCTTATTATATCTCAGTATGTTTCCAGAAGATTATGAGATCCAGAGGTATCGTCTAGTAAATAGGTGGATAGCAGAAGGATTTGTTAAGGTTGATTGTGGGAGAACTTTAAGGGAAGAAGGGGAATGCTATTTCGATGAACTTATAAACAGAAGTATGATCCAACCAGTCAAAATGAGGTATGATGGTCAAGCAATGGCATGCCGTGTGCATGATATGATTCTTGACCTCATCATATCCAAGGCAGTTGAAGAAAATTTTATCACTTTCACTGGTGAACAAACACATATGTTGATGTCGCAAAATAAAATCCGACGACTGTCACTTGACTACCGCGGCCAAGAAAATGAGATAACCATGTCATCCATGGTTACTACTCATGTTCGATCCCTTGGCATATTTGGATATTCTGTACAAATGCCTCCTATTTCAGACTGGCATGCTCTACGAGTGCTAGATATAGAGAGCAGTCGGATGTTGGAAAATTGTGATCTTAGAAATATTGGGAAGCTAATTCAGTTGAGGTACCTACGGATTGAAGCAGGTTGCATTACAAATCTTCCAGAACAAATAGGTGAGCTACAACATTTGGAAACATTGGATCTATCTTTTACTAAGATAAGAGAACTGCCAGCAAGTATTGTTAAACTACGAAGGTTGAAAAGGTTACATGCTTTTGGTGTGAAGTTGCCAGATGGGGTGGGGAACATGCAAGCTCTAGAGCAACTCTCAATCGTAAATGTGTACAAAGAAAGCTCAATAAATTCTTTGCATGAGTTGGGCAGTTTGACTAAATTGAGAACTCTTGAGCTAGTTTTCGACATTAGTGGCTCACATAGTGATAAAATGATGTACGCGGATATCTTGGCTTCATCGCTTCACAAACTCTGTAGTTCAAACCTTAGATGTTTGCGAGCTTCAAGGGGTTTTATGTTTGTGCTTAAAGAGATGATGTCCCCACCTCATCTCTTTAGTTCTGCTGACATCCCATTGGATTCATTGTCCCCACCTCCTCGTCTCCTGCGGGTCTTATGCATCCCATTTTGCCGTCTCCAGGGGATTCCACAGTGGATGGCCTCACTGGCCAACCTCACGGAGCTACAGATTTGGGTTAATCAATTGACACAGGAAACCCTCCAGATCCTTGGGGACTTGCCCACCTTGCTATGTCTGCAGTTAATTTCAGAAGGAGTTGACCCTAAGGAAAGGCTGATTGTATGCAACAACGGATTCAGATGTCTAAAGATCTTCCACTGCCTGTGTTGGACCATGGGCCTGGTATTCAAAGCTGGAGCCATGCCAAAGCTCGAAAATCTCTGGTTTCAAATCAGAGCACGTGAGGTGCAATCTGCATGTGGCAATCTCGGTCTTGGAATCCACCACCTCTCTGCCCTCAGGATCCTCCAAGTCGACTTTGATTGCAGGGGTGCGAGGGTTGAAGAGGTGGAGGCATTGGCGGCTGCCATCACGAATGCAGCCAGTCTACTTCCCAACCGTCCCACACCAAATTTTGGTTATTGGTACAGAGCAAAAATGGTAAAGGATGAAGCATTCTGGGAGGAAGAGGCCCACGAGGAGGAGGATCCCGGTCGTGGATTCAACCACTTATCTGCCCTCAGGTGGTGCCATGACAATATTGGTTGTGACTTGTGACGGTATCAGGGTTGAAGAGATGAAGGCGTTGGAGTCTACCATCAGGAACAAGCAAAAATGGTGAAGGATGAAGCGTGCCAGGAGGAAGAGGCCCACGAGGAGGACACGAAGCAACATGAAGAGATCCCTGCAGAGAGCACAGAAGCCTAGCCCACTTGTGCATCTACATCTGCTGCATCTAATGAAGGTATTATTAATTATATATGCTCGTTCAATCCTCTGAGATACTATCTATGCTGTTAAATCAACTAGAGAATGTTGTACGTGGGATTGTACAGGCTTTATATTATTCTGAAGATGTATTTGATTCTGTGCAATGAGAACATAATAGAAACTTGAACCGCATTATGTTCTGTTATTGCTTTAGAAATTTTTGTAGTCATTTTTCATATGTTTGATCAGTATGCCATTGAATAAGGGGATCCTGATTCACCCAACGTCCATTTCAGGGCGATTGGTTGCCTGCATGGCGCTCAGCCTAGGTCATGGATGCAGCATCTCTCTTTTTCATGTTGAGCGTACGAGTGAGCTAGACCCAGCTAATGACATGATTATTATTAAGTGGTTAGCATGCATTAAGGTTCTTTAGCATGAATTAACGTGGGTTAAGTATTATTAAGGCAGTATAAACACTATTAAAGTGGAATAAATCATAATATTGGCTTTGGTAACTTCATTTATACCTAAGACATTTTCTAGCTGCATCGCTAGTACAGCTAACCAAACGACATCTATATGACTTGTGCATCCAACCAAGACAACCCTTTGTTTGCTTGAGCTCGGCCTGTATTGACCAAATGAAGTAATGATCTGTTTTAAAAGGATGAAGAGATGAGCTATTTTTTTTTTAAAAAAAAAGAAGGATCAAGTGATGAACTAACTAGAAGGTCAACCAATCATCCCCGTAATGTACAGCCCTACTATACTAAAAGGAGGTGTGTATCAAGAGCAAACGAGAATTCACAAAACAGTTATTTTACCGTTTCTAAATCAAAGAATTTCAACCAAATGCTACTCCAAATGAAGTAGAGAGCATTTCAATCTACTTTTCATTTGCTAAATTTGCGTCACCTAATGGGGAAACCTTCCGCAATGATCCCCGTGTCAGTTGGGGAGGGGACGCCAATCCGAAATCCCACAAAAGCCCTGAAAAGGCCGACGAGCGAAAAGGATTAAGCGCAAAAACCTAGTAACCCACCCACCGCCGCTGATTCGCGGGCACAAGGAGGAGTAAGAACCCTAATCAGAACAGTAATCGGAGGAATTAGCGCGTACTTTGCAGCGAACGGGAGGGGCGACGCAAGGCGACGCGGAGGCGAGAGAAGTCGCTCGTCGTTTCGATCTGCTCGCTCGGGCGAAAGAGGATTTTCTCCGGGAGGTGGAAAAGATTCAGTTTTCTTCTAGATTTTTTACTCACGGATGGAAAGGGAGAAAAAAAAAGGAAAGGAACCAAATGGAAAGGCTGGAGCGGAGGAAGAAGGGAAGAAGGCCAGCACGAGACCTCCGCCCGTGTAGTTTCGTGGATCCTCTGCTCCGGTTCCCTCCGTGAACGACCTCGTGTGGGGACTGCCCACGGCTTCTCCTCCTAATCCTCTGCCAAGTAGGCCGTTGTATACACAAAATTTTTGTTTTTTAGCCCAAAATTTGAAAGTTTTTTATATTTGGACCCCTAAAGAAAAGATTTACAAAAATAGACCCTTACCATGGCGTCAAAGCATATGGCGCTCAGGGTACACAGCACGAAGCCATATGCTTTGGCGCCGTGCGTGGCCACGTAGGAGCCACGGTGGCATATCACGGCGTCAAAGCCCATGGCGCCGAGCTGAGCACCAACGGCGCTAACGGGTGTGGCGTCGTGCTCTGGGACTTAAGCCCGAGCACGGCCCCCCAGCCCCCCACCTCCTCACTCCTCTGTTCAGCCGAGAGAAACCGCCGCCGCCGCCGCCCCTCTTTTCCTCCTCCAAATCTACTCCAATCCATCGATTTTTCTCGCGATTTTGCTTCCAAACTGAGCAAGCAAGGTGAACTCACTCCCCTCCCTTGATTTTTTACAATAAATATGGATTGTTTGAGATACATTTCGTGGGGCAAGATTTGAAACCCTAGACGAAATTTGTTCAAATTAGCTCGTTTTTAGGTTGGATTTTCAATAGATATGCGTAATGTAAAAGTAGTAATGTGTATAGATTCGTTTTTAGGGTTTGATTTGAGTGAGATTGATGAATTTTTAGAAATACATATGTTTTTAGGGTTTGATATAGAAATTCATATGTTTTTAGGGTTTGATTTGAGCGAGATTGATGAATGTTTAGATTTACGGTTTGATTTAAAAATACATATGTTTTTAGGATTTGATTTGAGTGAGATTGAGGAATGTTTAGAAATACATATGTTTTTAAGGTCCATTTTAGAAATATATATATATATATATATATATATATATATATATATATATATATATATATATATATGTTTTTAGGGTTTGATTTAGAAATACATATGTTTTTAGGGTTTGATTTAGAAATACATATGTTTTTAGGATTTGATTTGAGTGAGATTGAGGAATGTTTAGAAATACATATGTTTTTAGGGTCCATTTTAGAAATATATATGTTTTTAGGGTCCATTTTAGAAATACATATGTTTTTAGGGTTTGATTTAGAAATACATATGTTTTTAGGGTTTGATTTAGAAATACATATGTTTTTAGGGTTTGATTTAGAAAACATATGTTTTTAGGGTTTGATTTAGAAATACATATGTTTGATTTGAGCGAGATTAATGAATGTTTAGAAATACATATGTTTTTAGGGTTTTTTGTTATTATTATCATTAACGTATTTTGAATGCACAGGATGGCGAGGTACCGGCTGCTAGACGAGTTCTACGAGAGGGAGCACCGCGGCAGGCTCACGGAGGACGTCCAGGTACGTGTGTTGTCGAAATATACATGTGTTTTCATCACGAAGCTAACTTTTATAGCAATTTTCAGGAACTTCACATACTTCGTTGTCGAACCCATGATGGGTTCCACTTGATGCGATACGACGACCGCTATACCACACTGCTTCGCCGTGCTGGGCTTCACACGGTCGCCAACCAGTACGACGGGGCATGCCGGTCTTTAACCCCGCAGCTTTGACTGCACTCGTCGACAGGTGCATTTTCTCTATTGGGTCAGTTTGTTTTCATTTTTATATTCTTACATACGTAACTAATTCTTTTCTCCGTGTACTATTAACAGGTGGAGGCCAGAGACTCACACGTTCCACCTTCCCTGTGGCGAGATAACCGTCACACTGCAGGACGTGGCGATGATACTTGGACTTCCCATTAGGGGACAGCCGGTGGTCGGCCCGGCGGTGTCTGAGGGCTGGAGGGCACGTGTGGAGGCCTTTCTGGGCACGCCATTGCCTCCTGTCCTAGAGAATGCCAGGCGAGGTCGCGTCTCGGGGGTCCACATTAGATAGTTGCGGGATACATTTGGTGCATGCCCTGCGGACGCGAATGACGCCACGGTGACCTACCACTGCCGCGTTGGGTCCTCCACATGTTCGGGGCCATGCTATTCCCGGACGCCACGGGGGATGCCGCTTCGTGGATGTACATCCACTGCCTCCAGGACTGGGGCGACGCTAGACAGTTCAGCTGGGGTTCGGCGGTCCTCGCGTTCCTCTACCACCAGCTTTGCGAGGCCTGCAGACGCATGGCGCCCACGTCGACGCTCGGTGGCTGCGTCTTCCTCCTGCAGGTGTGGATGTGGACACACATTCCTGTGGGTCGCCCTCGAGTGTTCCAGGCGCAGCCTTGGCGTCCACAGGGTGTGGATGACCTCGGCCCCACAGTGGCGTACCTGTGGGATAGCGTCTCAGTCCCGTTCGCGACCACAGAGCGGGCGTACGTGGATTTCAGCAACGAGCTGGACACCTTGTCTCCCACGATGGTAAGAAATTGGTAATGCATTTATTTTTCTTACAGTTCTTGGTTTTTGTACATGGCTAATCGTATGTTTGCCCGTGTGTTTGCTTGCTAGGTCTCGTGGGAGCCTTACTCCGAGCCACAGGTTGCAGCTCTACCGCTCAGCACCATGTGCCGCAGGGACTACCATCTTTGGAGGATGAGGTGTCCGCTGATTTGCATCTACGCCTGTAACAGCCCAGGTTTTTATTAAAATTAAAATGAAGTAATGAATAAATAAATAATATTAAAATAAAATCTGAATTAAAATAAGTATTTTTGTGCCTAAGTTTTAAATTTGGATTTGCCCTGAATTTCTGTTTTTGAAAAAAACTGGATTTGAAAAGCCTTTTTAGAAAAACCTAAAATTATTATCAAATAATATGATATTTTGATTTTATATAAAAATCCTAGTTCAAATTAAATATTTGGAGTTTATTTGGTTTCCTGGATTTTCTGGAGTTTAAAAATGTATTTTTGAAATTAAAAAGTATTTCAAAGTATGAAAATTAAATACCAACATTAGTTGGAAATATTTTTATTAAGTCCAAAAAAATGTCCATGAGGTTCTATGAATTTTTCTGGAATTTTTGGAGGTATTTTTGTATTTTTCTGAGGCTTAATGGAATTTCTAGGCATTTCTGAAAATCCAAAATCAATTTCCAAAAATTAATTCCCTCTCCCCCTCCCTCTGGCCGCCACGTGGACGGCCAGATTTGCGCCCACGCCGCCCGCCGGATCCCGCCTTCCCCCTCCACCCGGCTGCCACGCGTGCGGCCCAGATTCCCCTTCCCCGTGCGCCCGGCCCATCTGGCCATCCGCGCCCCCAGCCGCCCGATCTCCCCTCCCTCCATCGCAGCCGCCCGCGCTCTCTCTCTCTGCGCCTCCGGCCCCACCCGTCGGTCACCCGCTCCCGCTCCCCGCCTTTCTCTCTCTGCCCCGCGGACCCCACCCAGCAGCCGCCCGCGCCTTCCCCTCTCGCTGCGTGTGGGCCCGCCTTGTCAGGCTCGTCTCCCACACGGGCTTCTTCTTCCTCCCGCCCCGCCGCCGGCCGTTGCAACGGCCTCCGCCCTACCCGGCCGCGCCGCCTCTCTCCCGCGCACGCCCCCTCTCTCCTTCGTGCGCCGCCTCCCCGCAGGACCCGCTCTCACCTCCACCACCCCACTCCCCGCACGACCCGCACCACCCTCGCGCCCGCTCGGCCTTATCCCCTCCGCAACCGCCGCCATGGCCGCCCGCCTCCGGCGAGAAATCCGCGCAGCCTCCGTCCTCCGCCCCCTATAAATCCCCCGCCCCGAGCTCCGCCTCACTCCGCACTACCTCGCCCCCACCTCCGCTCTCCTCCCCGAGCTCCCCCTCGCCCCCGCAGCGTGCGCGTTCGTCTCCGCCGCCGTCGCCTACTTCGGCGAGCGATCGCCGCTGCGCCGCTGCCCGCCGAGCCTCGCCGACGCCTTCCCCGGCCTCCCCGTGCCCGTGCGCAGCTCCCCCGACCCTCCGTCCGGCTCAAGCACCACCGGAGCGCCGCCGCGCCGTGAGACCCGAGCCACCGCCGCCTCTCTTCGCCGCCGACCATCTCCCGGCCGCCCTCGGTAACCGCCGCCCCTACCCCCGGCTTCCCCTCGGTCCCCTCCACCTCCTGCGCCGCTCGCCGCCGGCCACAGCCCGCCGGAGCGCCGGCGAGCTCCCTTCCCCGAGCGCCACCACCGGCCGCCGGTCCACGTCAGCCGACCTGCCCGCGTGGCAGCTGCGTGGCACGCCACGTCGGTGCCGCGTCGGCTCCCCGCTCCCCGTCAGCACCCCGCGCCACCTCGGCCACTCCCCCTCTCCGTGGACGCAGTCCATAGACCGTGGGCCCACATGTCAGCCCCTCTCCCGCATTTTCCTGTACAAAAATAATTCGGCCGAAATCAAAAATCCCGAGCTGACGCAAGGCTGACGTCATAAATTCCTTTTTCAGTAGAAAAATAAATCCAAAAATCAGTCTTTTTCCTTATTCTCTCTTTTCAATCTTCCCGGAGCTCGTTCTTCTTCGTTCTAACTCCGATTTGGCCCATTCAAATTTCTAAATTCATCAAAAATTCCCCTCTATCCATTTATAGCCTCAATTCAAATATTTGAGTTCAATTTGAATTTATGTTGAATTTATTTGAATTTGGTGGGTTGTTTTAACGTGTAGACTTCGACGATTCGGGAAATTTCTTCGACGAAGAATCAAGCCAAGTTGAAGAGTAAGGCAAGTCACCCTCCTTGATCATGTTGATCCCAGATTTTCAAATAAAATTATGTTGATTTAAATTATATTGCATGCATAATTTTATTCAAGGTATTTCAATTCAGTTTTAACCTTAGTTAATACATGTTTGTTATTACCTCATTTGACTTTGAATTCCTTATACCTTGTCACCCTAGATTCAAACTCTAGTTAATACATTAGTGTTGGCTAGAGAGTTTAATCAAATGCTTAGCCCTGCTTAATCGTATAATTTTGTTTTGGGATATCTTTCTCATAAAATGATGCCCCTTTTTACATAAATTGATATGTACTCTTGACTTTGGTGAGTCAAGGAAGTTTATGAAACTATTTTGAAAACAAAAAATAAAACTGGTTTAGACTTAGGCAATTGGTTAGAGTGGTGGGTGCAGGCATGCCCTGTTGGTTGGAGCCGCAGCGGTTGATTGTCGTGCACGGGGGTATGTGGTTGGGCCTGAGTCAGATTAAGGACCGGTCTGTGAGCTACTGTTGCAAAGCCCTAATCGTACTACCACATGGCTGGTATGGGACAGCCCTGGCTGAATAATTTGTGAAGTCTCAATCTGAGTCGAGTTGTAGGTTGAAAGTGAGCGTGGTTGGTGCCATGTGAAGTCTCACTTGGGCGAGCGTGGTTAAGCCATGAGAAGTCTCGTCTAGGCTCAAGAGGGGGTCCCGGTCTGGTGGATTCCTTACTGGGGTGAAACCTTAGAGTTGGCTCGACCAGGTTGAAGGCTTTGCATTGTAAAGGCCTTGTCACGACTCCCCACCGCACACCTAAGGAAGTGTGTAATCTAGTGGTACAACGGGATGATCGTGTCTTGTGGGTAAAGCTGTACAACCTCTGCAAAGTGTATAATCTATCCTGGATAGCCGTGCCCACGGTCATGGGCATGCTGAGTAAAAGTTTTTCATGGATTAGACTTTATTTTTCAAAATGTTTTTGAAAACCTTGTGGATGGATGGAATCCACGAGAGATGAAAACCTTGCGGATGGATGGAATCCGTGAGAGATTGAAATCTGGTGAATGGATGGAATTCATCAGAGTTGCGCAGTGAAAGCGTGTGGATGGATGGAATCCATACGTGATCTTTTGGAAAAGATGGTCCGGGTGGGATGCCCGTGGTTAGGTTGGTGTATGGTCGGAGCCTGCACTGACGGTATTATTTTCTAACTCAAGTATTGTTTTACTTATCGTATTAAATTCAGCAATTTCAATCTACTTATGGTATTTCTTAAATGCTGTTTTATGCAAACTAACCCTATAAGCCTTCCGTTGAAGCCTTTATCATTATGTTGCATTTTCCCGGGTGACCTGCTGAGTACAAGTTTGTACTCACGTTGCTTTTTCCACACAGAGAAGGAAGACATCAACTACGGTGAAGATCTGGACGAATAGGCCGCGTCTTACTGTCGTTTGCCTGTGGGCAGGCTCAGTGGGCTTCTTCCGCTTCGGTTTTTCTTCCGCTGCTTATTACTTAATTTTGGCTTATGTGCCGTTGATGTAAACTTTGGCATTCATGCCCATATTCAGTTAATAAATGTCATTATGGTTGATATTTATCTTTGTTGTACGCTGTGTGCACTAGCTGTTCCTGGACTAGTGCGATTTACACAGAGGATCCAGGAGTCGTTGCTCCGGGTTCCGACAAAGGTGGTATCAGAGCCATGACGACACTAAGACGCGACCGTAGGTAGATTAGAATGGTTTGACCCTAAGGACTTATTTTGCTAAACAGTAATTTCAAAAGTTTTGCTTATCTTACCCCTTCATCTTTGCTTATCCTTATCTCGATTCTTTCTCGTCTATATGTCGTTTTTGAAAAACCTATTTCTGCATCTTCCCTTATTCCAAAACAACTATAGATGGCAACAGCTGGAATTCTTCGACTCTGTCGCCACTTCAATCTTTTCATGGAAGGATCACGCTTTGTACCTCGAGAGCTGCGAAGGATGACACCAAGACAACACTTACCTCTTTAGTTTAAGTTGTTAAGCTAGATAGTAGACGAGGTTATGAGCTGTCAAGTTTTCTCTTTTGTCGACAGCCATAACTATTACTTATTATGAGGTTAATAAGGGTCTTAATAAACTTAAAATTCAGTTTTGGGTTGTGCAAAATATCCCCTATTCCTTCCTTTGCCTTGAGTCTCCTCTTTCCTAGTCTTTGGAAGCATCAAGCTGGAGCACCAACTGCCAACGACCTTCGTGACGGGATGTTTTAACCAAATCTCAGCTCAAGCCACACCGGGTAAGATCCAAACCTATTTCTCTGCTAGCCCGTGCGAATCTCGGGGACGAGATTCTGTTTAAGGGGGGTAGATTGTAACAGCCCAGGTTTTTATTAAAATTAAAATGAAGTAATGAATAAATAAATAATATTAAAATAAAATCTGAATTAAAATAAGTATTTTTGTGCCTAAGTTTTAAATTTGGATTTGCCCTGAATTTCTGTTTTTGAAAAAAACTGGATTTGAAAAGCCTTTTTAGAAAAACCTAAAATTATTATCAAATAATATGATATTTTGATTTTATATAAAAATCCTAGTTCAAATTAAATATTTGGAGTTATTTGGAGTTTATTTGGTTTCCTGGATTTTCTGGAGTTTAAAAATGTATTTTTGAAATTAAAAAGTATTTCAAAGTATGAAAATTAAATACCAACATTAGTTGGAAATATTTTTATTAAGTCCAAAAAAATGTCCATGAGGTTCTATGAATTTTTCTGGAATTTTTGGAGGTATTTTTGTATTTTTCTGAGGCTTAATGGAATTTCTAGGCATTTCTGAAAATCCAAAATCAATTTCCAAAAATTAATTCCCTCTCCCCCTCCCTCTGGCCGCCACGTGGACGGCCAGATTTGCGCCCACGCCGCCCGCCGGATCCCGCCTTCCCCCTCCACCCGGCTGCCACGCGTGCGGCCCAGATTCCCCTTCCCCGTGCGCCCGGCCCATCTGGCCATCCGCGCCCCCAGCCGCCCGATCTCCCCTCCCTCCATCGCAGCCGCCCGCGCTCTCTCTCTCTGCGCCTCCGGCCCCACCCGTCGGTCACCCGCTCCCGCTCCCCGCCTTTCTCTCTCTGCCCCGCGGACCCCACCCAGCAGCCGCCCGCGCCTTCCCCTCTCGCTGCGTGTGGGCCCGCCTTGTCAGGCTCGTCTCCCACACGGGCTTCTTCTTCCTCCCGCCCCGCCGCCGGCCGTTGCAACGGCCTCCGCCCTACCCGGCCGCGCCGCCTCTCTCCCGCGCACGCCCCCTCTCTCCTTCGTGCGCTGCCTCCCCGCAGGACCCGCTCTCACCTCCACCACCCCACTCCCCGCACGACCCGCACCACCCTCGCGCCCGCTCGGCCTTATCCCCTCCGCAACCGCCGCCATGGCCGCCCGCCTCCGGCGAGAAATCCGCGCAGCCTCCGTCCTCCGCCCCCTATAAATCCCCCGCCCCGAGCTCCGCCTCACTCCGCACTACCTCGCCCCCACCTCCGCTCTCCTCCCCGAGCTCCCCCTCGCCCCCGCAGCGTGCGCGTTCGTCTCCGCCGCCGTCGCCTACTTCGGCGAGCGATCGCCGCTGCGCCGCTGCCCGCCGAGCCTCGCCGACGCCTTCCCCGGCCTCCCCGTGCCCGTGCGCAGCTCCCCCGACCCTCCGTCCGGCTCAAGCACCACCGGAGCGCCGCCGCGCCGTGAGACCCGAGCCACCGCCGCCTCTCTTCGCCGCCGACCATCTCCCGGCCGCCCTCGGTAACCGCCGCCCCTACCCCCGGCTTCCCCTCGGTCCCCTCCACCTCCTGCGCCGCTCGCCGCCGGCCACAGCCCGCCGGAGCGCCGGCGAGCTCCCTTCCCCGAGCGCCACCACCGGCCGCCGGTCCACGTCAGCCGACCTGCCCGCGTGGCAGCTGCGTGGCACGCCACGTCGGTGCCGCGTCGGCTCCCCGCTCCCCGTCAGCACCCCGCGCCACCTCGGCCACTCCCCCTCTCCGTGGACGCAGTCCATAGACCGTGGGCCCACATGTCAGCCCCTCTCCCGCATTTTCCTGTACAAAAATAATTCGGCCGAAATCAAAAATCCCGAGCTGACGCAAGGCTGACGTCATAAATTCCTTTTTCAGTAGAAAAATAAATCCAAAAATCAGTCTTTTTCCTTATTCTCTCTTTTCAATCTTCCCGGAGCCCGTTCTTCTTCGTTCTAACTCCGATTTGGCCCATTCAAATTTCTAAATTCATCAAAAATTCCCCTCTATCCATTTATAGCCTCAATTCAAATATTTGAGTTCAATTTGAATTTATGTTGAATTTATTTGAATTTGGTGGGTTGTTTTAACGTGTAGACTTCGACGATTCGGGAAATTTCTTCGACGAAGAATCAAGCCAAGTTGAAGAGTAAGGCAAGTCACCCTCCTTGATCATGTTGATCCCAGATTTTCAAATAAAATTATGTTGATTTAAATTATATTGCATGCATAATTTTATTCAAGGTATTTCAATTCAGTTTTAACCTTAGTTAATACATGTTTGTTATTACCTCATTTGACTTTGAATTCCTTATACCTTGTCACCCTAGATTCAAACTCTAGTTAATACATTAGTGTTGGCTAGAGAGTTTAATCAAATGCTTAGCCCTGCTTAATCGTATAATTTTGTTTTGGGATATCTTTCTCATAAAATGATGCCCCTTTTTACATAAATTGATATGTACTCTTGACTTTGGTGAGTCAAGGAAGTTTATGAAACTATTTTGAAAACAAAAAATAAAACTGGTTTAGACTTAGGCAATTGGTTAGAGTGGTGGGTGCAGGCATGCCCTGTTGGTTGGAGCCGCAGCGGTTGATTGTCGTGCACGGGGGTATGTGGTTGGGCCTGAGTCAGATTAAGGACCGGTCTGTGAGCTACTGTTGCAAAGCCCTAATCGTACTACCACATGGCTGGTATGGGACAGCCCTGGCTGAATAATTTGTGAAGTCTCAATCTGAGTCGAGTTGTAGGTTGAAAGTGAGCGTGGTTGGTGCCATGTGAAGTCTCACTTGGGCGAGCGTGGTTAAGCCATGAGAAGTCTCGTCTAGGCTCAAGAGGGGGTCCCGGTCTGGTGGATTCCTTACTGGGGTGAAACCTTAGAGTTGGCTCGACCAGGTTGAAGGCTTTGCATTGTAAAGGCCTTGTCACGACTCCCCACCGCACACCTAAGGAAGTGTGTAATCTAGTGGTACAACGGGATGATCGTGTCTTGTGGGTAAAGCTGTACAACCTCTGCAGAGTGTATAATCTATCCTGGATAGCCGTGCCCACGGTCATGGGCATGCTGAGTAAAAGTTTTTCATGGATTAGACTTTATTTTTCAAAATGTTTTTGAAAACCTTGTGGATGGATGGAATCCACGAGAGATGAAAACCTTGCGGATGGATGGAATCCGTGAGAGATTGAAATCTGGTGAATGGATGGAATTCATCAGAGTTGCGCAGTGAAAGCGTGTGGATGGATGGAATCCATACGTGATCTTTTGGAAAAGATGGTCCGGGTGGGATGCCCGTGGTTAGGTTGGTGTATGGTCGGAGCCTGCACTGACGGTATTATTTTCTAACTCAAGTATTGTTTTACTTATCGTATTAAATTCAGCAATTTCAATCTACTTATGGTATTTCTTAAATGCTGTTTTATGCAAACTAACCCTATAAGCCTTCCGTTGAAGCCTTTATCATTATGTTGCATTTTCCCGGGTGACCTGCTGAGTACAAGTTTGTACTCACGTTGCTTTTTCCACACAGAGAAGGAAGACATCAACTACGGTGAAGATCTGGACGAATAGGCCGCGTCTTACTGTCGTTTGCCTGTGGGCAGGCTCAGTGGGCTTCTTCCGCTTCGGTTTTTCTTCCGCTGCTTATTACTTAATTTTGGCTTATGTGCCGTTGATGTAAACTTTGGCATTCATGCCCATATTCAGTTAATAAATGTCATTATGGTTGATATTTATCTTTGTTGTACGCTGTGTGCACTAGCTGTTCCTGGACTAGTGCGATTTACACAGAGGATCCAGGAGTCGTTGCTCCGGGTTCCGACAAAGGTGGTATCAGAGCCATGACGACACTAAGACGCGACCGTAGGTAGATTAGAATGGTTTGACCCTAAGGACTTATTTTGCTAAACAGTAATTTCAAAAGTTTTGCTTATCTTACCCCTTCATCTTTGCTTATCCTTATCTCGATTCTTTCTCGTCTATATGTCGTTTTTGAAAAACCTATTTCTGCATCTTCCCTTATTCCAAAACAACTATAGATGGCAACAGCTGGAATTCTTCGACTCTGTCGCCACTTCAATCTTTTCATGGAAGGATCACGCTTTGTACCTCGAGAGCTGCGAAGGATGACACCAAGACAACACTTACCTCTTTAGTTTAAGTTGTTAAGCTAGATAGTAGACGAGGTTATGAGCTGTCAAGTTTTCTCTTTTGTCGACAGCCATAACTATTACTTATTATGAGGTTAATAAGGGTCTTAATAAACTTAAAATTCAGTTTTGGGTTGTGCAAAATATCCCCTATTCCTTCCTTTGCCTTGAGTCTCCTCTTTCCTAGTCTTTGGAAGCATCAAGCTGGAGCACCAACTGCCAACGACCTTCGTGACGGGATGTTTTAACCAAATCTCAGCTCAAGCCACACCGGGTAAGATCCAAACCTATTTCTCTGCTAGCCCGTGCGAATCTCGGGGACGAGATTCTGTTTAAGGGGGGTAGATTGTAACAGCCCAGGTTTTTATTAAAATTAAAATGAAGTAATGAATAAATAAATAATATTAAAATAAAATCTGAATTAAAATAAGTATTTTTGTGCCTAAGTTTTAAATTTGGATTTGCCCTGAATTTCTGTTTTTGAAAAAAACTGGATTTGAAAAGCCTTTTTAGAAAAACCTAAAATTATTATCAAATAATATGATATTTTGATTTTATATAAAAATCCTAGTTCAAATTAAATATTTGGAGTTATTTGGAGTTTATTTGGTTTCCTGGATTTTCTGGAGTTTAAAAATGTATTTTTGAAATTAAAAAGTATTTCAAAGTATGAAAATTAAATACCAACATTAGTTGGAAATATTTTTATTAAGTCCAAAAAAATGTCCATGAGGTTCTATGAATTTTTCTGGAATTTTTGGAGGTATTTTTGTATTTTTCTGAGGCTTAATGGAATTTCTAGGCATTTCTGAAAATCCAAAATCAATTTCCAAAAATTAATTCCCTCTCCCCCTCCCTCTGGCCGCCACGTGGACGGCCAGATTTGCGCCCACGCCGCCCGCCGGATCCCGCCTTCCCCCTCCACCCGGCTGCCACGCGTGCGGCCCAGATTCCCCTTCCCCGTGCGCCCGGCCCATCTGGCCATCCGCGCCCCCAGCCGCCCGATCTCCCCTCCCTCCATCGCAGCCGCCCGCGCTCTCTCTCTCTGCGCCTCCGGCCCCACCCGTCGGTCACCCGCTCCCGCTCCCCGCCTTTCTCTCTCTGCCCCGCGGACCCCACCCAGCAGCCGCCCGCGCCTTCCCCTCTCGCTGCGTGTGGGCCCGCCTTGTCAGGCTCGTCTCCCACACGGGCTTCTTCTTCCTCCCGCCCCGCCGCCGGCCGTTGCAACGGCCTCCGCCCTACCCGGCCGCGCCGCCTCTCTCCCGCGCACGCCCCCTCTCTCCTTCGTGCGCCGCCTCCCCGCAGGACCCGCTCTCACCTCCACCACCCCACTCCCCGCACGACCCGCACCACCCTCGCGCCCGCTCGGCCTTATCCCCTCCGCAACCGCCGCCATGGCCGCCCGCCTCCGGCGAGAAATCCGCGCAGCCTCCGTCCTCCGCCCCCTATAAATCCCCCGCCCCGAGCTCCGCCTCACTCCGCACTACCTCGCCCCCACCTCCGCTCTCCTCCCCGAGCTCCCCCTCGCCCCCGCAGCGTGCGCGTTCGTCTCCGCCGCCGTCGCCTACTTCGGCGAGCGATCGCCGCTGCGCCGCTGCCCGCCGAGCCTCGCCGACGCCTTCCCCGGCCTCCCCGTGCCCGTGCGCAGCTCCCCCGACCCTCCGTCCGGCTCAAGCACCACCGGAGCGCCGCCGCGCCGTGAGACCCGAGCCACCGCCGCCTCTCTTCGCCGCCGACCATCTCCCGGCCGCCCTCGGTAACCGCCGCCCCTACCCCCGGCTTCCCCTCGGTCCCCTCCACCTCCTGCGCCGCTCGCCGCCGGCCACAGCCCGCCGGAGCGCCGGCGAGCTCCCTTCCCCGAGCGCCACCACCGGCCGCCGGTCCACGTCAGCCGACCTGCCCGCGTGGCAGCTGCGTGGCACGCCACGTCGGTGCCGCGTCGGCTCCCCGCTCCCCGTCAGCACCCCGCGCCACCTCGGCCACTCCCCCTCTCCGTGGACGCAGTCCATAGACCGTGGGCCCACATGTCAGCCCCTCTCCCGCATTTTCCTGTACAAAAATAATTCGGCCGAAATCAAAAATCCCGAGCTGACGCAAGGCTGACGTCATAAATTCCTTTTTCAGTAGAAAAATAAATCCAAAAATCAGTCTTTTTCCTTATTCTCTCTTTTCAATCTTCCCGGAGCCCGTTCTTCTTCGTTCTAACTCCGATTTGGCCCATTCAAATTTCTAAATTCATCAAAAATTCCCCTCTATCCATTTATAGCCTCAATTCAAATATTTGAGTTCAATTTGAATTTATGTTGAATTTATTTGAATTTGGTGGGTTGTTTTAACGTGTAGACTTCGACGATTCGGGAAATTTCTTCGACGAAGAATCAAGCCAAGTTGAAGAGTAAGGCAAGTCACCCTCCTTGATCATGTTGATCCCAGATTTTCAAATAAAATTATGTTGATTTAAATTATATTGCATGCATAATTTTATTCAAGGTATTTCAATTCAGTTTTAACCTTAGTTAATACATGTTTGTTATTACCTCATTTGACTTTGAATTCCTTATACCTTGTCACCCTAGATTCAAACTCTAGTTAATACATTAGTGTTGGCTAGAGAGTTTAATCAAATGCTTAGCCCTGCTTAATCGTATAATTTTGTTTTGGGATATCTTTCTCATAAAATGATGCCCCTTTTTACATAAATTGATATGTACTCTTGACTTTGGTGAGTCAAGGAAGTTTATGAAACTATTTTGAAAACAAAAATAAAACTGGTTTAGACTTAGGCAATTGGTTAGAGTGGTGGGTGCAGGCATGCCCTGTTGGTTGGAGCCGCAGCGGTTGATTGTCGTGCACGGGGGTATGTGGTTGGGCCTGAGTCAGATTAAGGACCGGTCTGTGAGCTACTGTTGCAAAGCCCTAATCGTACTACCACATGGCTGGTATGGGACAGCCCTGGCTGAATAATTTGTGAAGTCTCAATCTGAGTCGAGTTGTAGGTTGAAAGTGAGCGTGGTTGGTGCCATGTGAAGTCTCACTTGGGCGAGCGTGGTTAAGCCATGAGAAGTCTCGTCTAGGCTCAAGAGGGGGTCCCGGTCTGGTGGATTCCTTACTGGGGTGAAACCTTAGAGTTGGCTCGACCAGGTTGAAGGCTTTGCATTGTAAAGGCCTTGTCACGACTCCCCACCGCACACCTAAGGAAGTGTGTAATCTAGTGGTACAACGGGATGATCGTGTCTTGTGGGTAAAGCTGTACAACCTCTGCAGAGTGTATAATCTATCCTGGATAGCCGTGCCCACGGTCATGGGCATGCTGAGTAAAAGTTTTTCATGGATTAGACTTTATTTTTCAAAATGTTTTTGAAAACCTTGTGGATGGATGGAATCCACGAGAGATGAAAACCTTGCGGATGGATGGAATCCGTGAGAGATTGAAATCTGGTGAATGGATGGAATTCATCAGAGTTGCGCAGTGAAAGCGTGTGGATGGATGGAATCCATACGTGATCTTTTGGAAAAGATGGTCCGGGTGGGATGCCCGTGGTTAGGTTGGTGTATGGTCGGAGCCTGCACTGACGGTATTATTTTCTAACTCAAGTATTGTTTTACTTATCGTATTAAATTCAGCAATTTCAATCTACTTATGGTATTTCTTAAATGCTGTTTTATGCAAACTAACCCTATAAGCCTTCCGTTGAAGCCTTTATCATTATGTTGCATTTTCCCGGGTGACCTGCTGAGTACAAGTTTGTACTCACGTTGCTTTTTCCACACAGAGAAGGAAGACATCAACTACGGTGAAGATCTGGACGAATAGGCCGCGTCTTACTGTCGTTTGCCTGTGGGCAGGCTCAGTGGGCTTCTTCCGCTTCGGTTTTTCTTCCGCTGCTTATTACTTAATTTTGGCTTATGTGCCGTTGATGTAAACTTTGGCATTCATGCCCATATTCAGTTAATAAATGTCATTATGGTTGATATTTATCTTTGTTGTACGCTGTGTGCACTAGCTGTTCCTGGACTAGTGCGATTTACACAGAGGATCCAGGAGTCGTTGCTCCGGGTTCCGACAACGCCGTAGAGATTCACCTCCCCACAGAGTTGCGCGGCAGTTTGGCCTCGTGCAGTTCCATCCCCCCAAACAGATGTCGACATCTGTTACTTTGCACAAGTAAGTTACAATTTTTGTTTCATTTAGAATTCGATTGGTTCTTAGTATAACACCTATTGTTAACATCTGCTATATGTACAGGTTCGACAGGGTCCGCCAACGAAAGGTGACGGACTTCGCTCATCACCACCGAGAGTACGTCGAGTGGTGGAGGAGGATAGAGGAGAACTGCGAGCGGGACAATACCCCCACATCAACGCCAGCTTCCAGCAGTACTTGTCCTGATACCACACTGCCACTCGCTATAGGCTGAGGCAGCAGTGGACCGATGTCGACTACGCGGACCTCGCTTCGTTCGAGGACGAGGACACTGCGTACGACAGGCGTGCGAGGGAGGGCACAGTGGTCGAGGCTGCTCTGATTCTCGATCGAGTGGTACGGAAAGCATGATATTTGCAATACTTTGGTTCCATACGTTTATCTCGCACTTATGTTTACTTATTTCTTTAGGGGACTTCTCTCCAAACCTCGGTGCGTGAGATCAACGAGGTTCTCAGCCACCTGGACAGCGAGAGCCACCCCCTGAGGGACTTCCTGCAGGTACGAAGATAATTTGTTAAGTTAGATCCATTCAGCATGTATGCAATTATGACATATCATTACTTGCACAGACTTCAACGTCGGCTCAGTTGGGCGGCAGGTCGTTGTGGTTGCCGCGCACGCTCAGATGTGATCATACCGGTGGCCTCCCAGCGCTCGGGTGCCTCAGCCGCTGCAGCCTCGTCATCACATGTCGGCAGGCGCTAGTCCATGAGGAGCTCGTCACGCACTCTGACTTTCAGTCAGGGCGATGACGACGACGACGAGGAGGCGGAGCAGGATGACGAGGAGGAGCACGAGGACGAGGAGGCATCTACCCATGGCGAGATTGGGATGTCGCAAGATGCCCGACGCACCATCTACTCAGGCTTCACAGCGGCCTCGTCGTTCGGCCCGTCCCCCTAGCACGTACACTCCAGGGTCTGATGCCCTGGCCAAGGGCAAGGGAAAGCCCAAGAGGCAGTGACTTATTGATGTTTTGAGACTTTTGACAGTTATGTGATATTTTGAGACTTTTGATACTTATGTGATGCTATGTAATATTTTGAGACTATTGATAATTATGCGATGTTGTCATTTGCGTTTTCAGATGTTTTATGTGTGAATGCATATGTATATGTGTATGTGCATATGTTTTGCAAAAAAATAGCAAAGCTTGCTGGTTTTTCTGCAGGTGTAGCCAGCACGGCGCCAAATCTGCTGACGCCGTATATATAAGTCTCGGCGCCAAAGAGTCTGGCGCCTCATGAGGCACAGACGGCGCCAAACTGTTGGGCGCCGTGATATGTGACCTTGCACCAAAACTATTTCAGGTTAAGTCTCAGAGCACGGCGCCACACCCGTTAGCGCCGTTGGTGCGCAGCTCGACGACATGGGCTTTGGCGCCGTGATATGCCACCGTGGCTCCTACGTGGCCACGCACGGCGCAAAAGCATATGGCTCCGTGCTGTGTACCCTGGGCGCCATATGCTTTGGCGCCGTGGTAAGGGTCCATTTTTGCAAATCTTTTCTGCAGAGATCCATATGTAAAAAAACTTTCAAATTTTGGGCTAAAAAGCAAAAATTTTACGTTGTATACCTAGCTTAGAATTTAACGTCGTAAAACATTATTAAAATTTTAATCTACTACTATAATAATTTATTGTGAAATATATAAATGATGTTTTGAACATATCAAAATGTTATATTTGCTTATTTTAGAGTGGCTTGGTGGTCTTTTTGAAATTGGTACGTGTTAGTCCTTTTCGTAGAGCACATGCATCACCCTATTTTATTAGTATTTTTAGATAAGCATGCACCCAATGCAATGTCTTAGTTCTTTTTGTGGAGCACATACATTGTCCTATTTTTTTTAGTATTTTTAGATAAGCATGCACCCAATGTCAAGAGGCATCACAATGGTTCAAATATTATTAGCAAACCCAATAAAAATCTAGTTGTTTTCATACAGTTCGTTCATGATTTTAATTCTATTCTTGACGTGCAAAAGCACATGATATAATTAACTATTTGAAATGACCATATGCATACTCTTCTACAACGATTATATGCATCGATAACCACTATATACACATCAACATTACTGTGATTGAATTTCCATGGCACCATGCACACAGACCTAGAAGAATCTCTTCCATGTATGAATACCCTTTCCTGTCCCCAACAACCACTAAACCAACTAAAAGTACAATACCCCATTCGTCACATAATACAAATAAATTTCACAATGTGCACAGACCAAGGAGACCTCTTCCATATATGAATCTCCTTTATTGTCTCCAACAACTACTAAACCAACCAAAGCACAATACTTTCTTTCTCTTGTAATATAAGCAAAGTACATCATACACACGGATCAAAGAGACAATTAAGTTTAATAAAAAATAATATCATTGGACTATGTATACATCTATTAAATGGCATATTACAACTGCTCACTTATTTTTCAGCATTAAAGTACGAGTATATGGTGAAAATATTGCAATAATTATACATTTAGTCTCTGTAATAGATTTATATTGTGGAACGATGCTTTTCAATAGTAAGAATTATGTTGTGTGACAGAGGTAATAGAAAAATGACCGCTTTCCCATCTTTTCTTGCCCTCTTGCAGTTTCATTCCCGCAGAGCGGCAGAGAAAGAATCCTTCGCTGCGAAGCCCCATTAGTTAGTTCCAATACTTATCAGCTCCTGCAGTAGCACGGCGACCGGCTGGGACTTGATGTATGGTTTGTGAAGTTAACGAGACAATTGAAGCTTATGAATTTGATTTTGGACATCTAATTGAATTGGCATTGATAGAAGGACTCTAGGTTGTTTCTTGTTCTTTATTGTCTTCCTCTCGATTACAGGAACAAAATACTGAAAACACATCTGACTGTCCAATTAGTTATTGTATTTTAACTGACCAAGAGTACCTTCGGATCCATAATCGATGTTCCAATGATCAATGCAAGTGAAAAGAATCCTTGGTAATACTGCACAAACATACTATGATAATTGAAGTTATCCATATGTTATCATTACATCAAATAAGATTTTGAGGATATACAAGCCTCCTAAATTGTGAACTCAAAGGTTCCATACTAATAGAGCCACTACAGATTTCAACTCCACACAATATATAGCAGGACTACTATTTTTTCATTACTATTCATAAGCTTCAATTGTCCCGTTAACTTCACGAACCATACATCAAGATGCTTTTGAATGACCTAAAAATTACATTTTTGCATAAAAAATTAAGACGGAGAAATGATAAATATTTTTACGCTAATTCCAATCCTAGCCTATGAAAAAAATAAATGAGAGCATTTTCTGGGCCTGGTTGTGGCCTGAAGAAAGGTGGGATGCACATATACTATTGACTAGAGGGATGAAACAATGGCCGACGCACATATATTCAGTGGGCAGGGATGCTGGACAGACTTAGCGTGCGAGCTAAGGTGATGTACTTGGCTCACCTCTCATGGGCCGCTGGGGTCACATCTTGGAAATGTAGAGCATCACATTGGTCATTGGTGCTGGCTCCAAGTGGCGCATCCAGGCAACCATGTCCAAGATCAGCCACTGCTCGTCGTCTTCAACCTCTATCCTCCTCCCCCTCCAGCCGCCCGGACAGAGGCACAGCGCATCCATGGCAGGGGAGGCCAGATTCCTTGGGGTGCTCACGGCTCGCTAGAATCGAAGCCTTGGGGTGCAGGGAATGGTGCACAAAGATATCACCATCTTTTCTAAAAATCACTGATTGAACTTATCTGCTTTTTACCTAGAGGAAACCGAAAGTCAGTAGAGGTGAAGAAGTCCAGTGTGTACATAAGAAGTTAATGAGACAATTGAAGCTTATGAATTAAAGCCAGTAGAGGTGAAGAAGTCCAGTGTGTACATAAGAAGTTAATGAGACAATTGAAGCTTATGAATTTTGTTAGAGATATATGTATAGTTTGTTATTCCCATTGTTATGAGGGGTTCTTTGCATATTTACCACTTGTACTTTGTGTATATATACCGGCCCATTGGCCTCATATGAATACAAGCGCTATTCATAACATGGTATCAGAGCCAAAACTAGGGTTTTGGCTTACCTAGGGTTCCGTGCGCCCGTGTGCCGCCTCCGCCGTCGTCGCCGACTCCCGGCCTCCGCCGCCGTCGGCGACTCCCGGCCTCCGCTGCCATCACCGCCCGCTCGGTCTTCACGGCCTCCTCCACCGCCGCCTGTCGGCTTCCTCCGTTGCCGACGTCGCGCTGCCCGCGTCGCCGTCGCTCCTCCGCCGGACGTCGCCGGCCGCTCCCTCGCGCCGCCGGCCCTCCGCGCCGGCCGCTCCTCCGCGCCCGACGATGCTCCCTCCGCGCCGGCCGATCTTCCGCTCCAGGCCGCTGCCTCCCGCGCCGAGGTGGTGGTCTCCCTCCGCGTCGGCCGATCTTCCGCTCCAGAGCCGCCGCCTCCCGCGCCGCCGCCCTCGGTCGGTTTTGTAGGGCCGGTCGGTTTGACCGGTCAAAAGAAAAAAAAACAAAAAAAAGCAAAAAAAAAAGCAAAAAAAAACGTTGTTCTAACCGCCGCGCCGTCCAGCGCCGCCTGTTAGACTTCGTTGCCTTGGTCGCCGCGCCGTCCAGCGCCGCCTACCAATGCATCCGCCACCTGGGTATTCTGTTCCTGAGGGCATGGTCTGTCGCCTTCGTCGCTCTCTCTATGGCCTTAAGCAAGCCCCCCGTGCTTGGTTTGAGCGCTTCTCCTCTGTGGTTACTGGTGCTGGATTTTCAGCTAGTGATCATGATCCTGCGCTCTTTGTCCACACTTCGCCTCGTGGTCGGACTCTTCTTCTCCTGTATGTTGATGATATGATCATTACGGGAGATGATTCTGAGTACATTGCCTTTGTTAAGGCTCGTCTTAGTGAGCAGTTCCTTATGTCGGATCTTGGTCCTCTTCGTTATTTCCTTGGGATTGAGGTTACTTCCACTCCAGATGGTTTCTTTATGTCATAAGAGAAATATATTCAGGATCTTCTTGATCGCGCCTCTCTCACTGATCAGCGTACTGTTGAGACTCCCATGGAGCTCAATGTTCACCTCCGACTCTCTGATGGCGAGCCTCTTTCTGATCCGACTCGCTATCGTCATCTTGTTAGGAGTCTTGTCTACCTTGCTGTTACTCGTCCAGATATCACTTATCCAGTTCATATTCTGAGTCAGTTTGTTTCAGCTCCCACTCAGGTTCACTACAGCCACCTTCTTCGAGTTCTGCGATACCTTCGTGGGACTATCTCTCGCCGTCTCTTCTTTCCACGTTCCAGCTCGTTACAGCTTCAGGCCTATTCGGATGCTACTTGGGCCAGCGATCCCTCTAATCACCGGTCTATCTCTGCTTACTGTGTTTTTCTTGGTGGTTCTCTTATTGCCTGGAAGACGAAGAAACAGACTGCAGTGTCCCGTTCGAGTGCAGAGGCTGAGTTGCGAGCTATGGCTCTCTTGACAGCAGAGATTACTTGGCTACGGTGGTTACTTGAGGATTTTGGTGTTTCTGTCACTACACCGACCCCTCTCTTGTCAGACAGTACAGGTGCTATCAGTATTGCTCGTGATCCTGTGAAGCATGAGCTCACCAAGCACATTGGAGTTGATGCTTCTTTCATGAGGACTTGTGTGCATGATCAGGTGATTACTCTTCAGTATGTGCCTTCAGAGCTTCAGATAGCGGATTTCTTCACGAAGGCCCAGACTCGAGCACAGCACAGCTTCTTCCTCTCCAAACTCAGTGTTGTTGATCCACCACGAGTTTGAGGGGGGTGTTAGAGATATATGTATAGTTTGTTATTCCCATTGTTATGAGGGGTTCTTTGCATATTTACCACCTGTACTTTGTGTATATATACCGGCCCATTGGCCTCATATGAATACAAGCGCTATTCATAACAAATTTGATTTTGGACATCTAATTGAATTGGCATTGACATTATCAGTGTCAGCGACAATAATTGAGATAGTCTTTTTAGCAGTGAATATCATTGGTTTCTGATGAATGGTTAAATAACTTAATGGTGTACTACACATCAAGTGGGACATATTTAAAACAATTCACGATAACATGATTACCCGACGGTTTCAAGGCTTCAAATCTCGAAGAATGAACTTGCCTCGTAGTCATAGATTAGCATCTTAGCGGTATGTTTTGATTCTTTTTCAATGTTAATTTTTTGTACGTTATATTATTGTCACACTAGCCAACATTTTTTTTTATCTTTCGGAGTGTCATTTTGGTGTGAATTGTACTTTTGTCATCGCAAAATATCTACATAAGCAAAATCGATGTATTAGACTTCAAGGTTACTTTTGGTTTAAAACTAGCGTTATTGTCAATTTCGTAAGTACATATTGACTTGTCTATGATATGTTAGCCATAGTCAGTTTTGCCTAGGCTAGATTTTTTTTGTAGCCCCGCCCCTTCCAATATATGTTTTTTTTTGTGGAGTTGAAATCTCGAGTGTCCCTGTACAAAACAATGCTTAATTTATTACACTGTCGAATGGAATGATCGAACAGCATGGGGTCCTTCTCTTGTCACTGACCACATTGTTGTCATGGCCAACCATGCACCTTTATATGAAAATTTAAGGAGGGTCTTAAAATTTCCATGCTTCTAAGACTCCAAGCCAAGCCTTCTTTGAATTTTTTTAATATAAAGTATTGTATAATTCAATTTGCAGAAATATACCACGCATTAATTCTTTTGCAGAAATAACCCTCAGTTGCGCTACGGAGCACGACTATATCCAGTCACAGTGTGGCAACGCGAATTGTTAATGTGGCAGGGAACCTGCGGTACAGTCGCTAGGCCATGAAGCAACTGAGGTGCGACTGTGTTATAAAATTTTTTTGAAATAATATCTTTCTGCCACTAACTTCATTTGTACAGTATATTATTTTGTGAAGCCTAATAGCAAAAATTAGACTGATTTGACGCATCCCAATCGATATATAATCTGTCACATCAAAGCAAGCCTAATAGCACGAACCTGCTATATCATCAAATATCATTCGAATTAATGCGTTATATATCGATAACTCAGCACAATCTTTTCACAACTCTAAATAATTATGGTCTATCTTCAAATTCTGATTATTGCCTAAGGCCATTCTCAGTGGAGAGTTTTATGGTGTTGTTTCCAAGACTGCCATATCATGTAAAATGAAATGAAACATGGATGAAACATCCATCCTCAATGCATAGTTTCATTCTATTGTTTCATAGACATTTAATTTCATGACTCATATAGAGTTGGTAATTGTGCCAAAAGAGTTTTATCTAGATGAAACTCACTTCTTCTCTTCACTGGCCGACCAGGTTTACACATTGAGCCAACCTAATATACCATGACTAACCAACAAGACACAGATTTGTTTCACACCAGAATAGAACCCACATTTGTTGATATCTGTAAGATATAATATGCCATTTTTTAGAGGCAATGTACCATAGATTAGCAAAAGGCAGGCTGTATGTAAGATTGGCAGCATCGTTAGCAGCCCGGCATAACAGGAATTTTTCATCTTCTAAAAACTGCTTTTCGGTTTTTCTACAGTTATTAGATTTCAAACAGAGTGTCTTTTTAAGACGGGGTCTACAAGTTGATTGCATACATGGTCTTATTTGTTAGGCGTTGTGGATTTTTTTTTTGTGTCCAATAATACCAAACTGGTCCACACGAGACAGGCATGAGCCTTTGTTTCAAAAAGAAAAGACAGGCATAAACGGAGTTTTGCAGACTTGAAAACAGAGTTGAGTTGGTGAGTTTAACATGCATGTATTTTCACTACCATGTACCAACTGAACCTTGCACATCTTCAGCAAAGATTTTTGCAGTCAATCCAGTAAGTTAGCTCATTGTTTTGTAAACAAAAGAAAATTTAAACATATGAAAAAGCGCAAGCTAATATAAGATGTCAGAGGAGCCATGTGCCAAAATTATTTCACAGAAACGAATTGTACTAGTAAGAGATGGACCTCAAATTATTTCACCGTCACCACCACAGAAGCGACCAAGGAGGACACCGACGACTGTGCTGCACCCCCTGCCGTGGTGCTGCTAACGTCTGGCCTGCGAAAGGATCTCGCCAACCTCCTGTGGAACAAGCAAGGAGATGATCAAAGTCGGTGGGGAGAAGTTCGACGCACACCGGTGGTTGCTGGTGGCACGGTCTCCGGCTTTCATAGAGAAATTCTTAACCCTGCAAAAAAAAAGAGGAGGTTCTTTGGCTCGTCGACAGAGGAGAGGACGGCGCGCACCGGTGGTTGCTGGTGGCACGGGGCTCGTGGCGCACGTGCGGGAGAGGGAGGTGGCCGGGAAGGGCGCAGCCAGCCAATTGCCATGGTGGCGGCCCGGGGAAGAAGGGAGAGAGAGCAGAAGCGGAGAGATGACAGGTGGGTCCGCCTGTCAACAAAGTGAGGGAGGGGCAGATGGGGTGGGCCCACTTTGGCTGTGAGAGCGGGTAGGGGAGAAGAGAGAACGGCAAGGGTGGGCGGTCGGGATGGGCTCGGGCTGTAATGTGGCAGATCCGGCCCGTCCACGCATCGCCCAGGGTGAGGGTGGGAGATTTGAAATTTTAATTTTGATTTTTAGAAAAGCCCGAGAAAATAAATAAGGGCTTAGAAAATAGCAAATAAATTCAAAAAATTCCAGACAAATTCACATATATTTGTAGAATCATATTGGACTTAGGAAGAATATTTCCAACTTTATTTGGTATTAAATTTTTATAATGCAGATACATTTTAATTTCAAAATTAGATTTTAAACTCCAAAAATCATAGAAAATTCAAATAAAAGCCAAATAAGTCCAAATAATTAATGTGAATTAGGTTTTTTATAAATTCAAAATATCCTTTATTTAACAATGTTTTCATGTTTTCATTTAAACTACTTTTCAAAATAAAGGCCTTTTTAAAGCTGAAAAATAGGCAAAAAAATGAAAACTCAGGCAAACTCAATAACCGTTATTTTATTTTAAATTAAATTATTTTTTATTTTACTAGTTTTTTAAATATGGTTTGTTTTTTTAATCAAGTATCTCTGGTGTGTTTGCGTGCTAGCCATTTTTTTTGAACAGGCGTGAGAACTGCCTTATATTAAAAGCCAGGAAAGAAGGTTATGTACAATTGAGGATAGGCGGCCAAGAGTAGGCCACACCCAAAAGAAAGGATTAAGGTGCTACAGGTAAAGGTGAGAGCTCCACTAGCCTCTTTGCCCTTGCTAAGATCTAGGATTGAGATTCTTCCTTTATTTTGGCTAGCAGTGAAGTGGGGGATGCCGTTACAGAATGCAAAATGTGAGAGTTCCTCTCTTTCCAAATTTCCCAAGTAACAAGCATCATTAGCAAAAATAGAGGTTTGCGAGGCACGTCTAGCTTCAGAATGGCTGATTCCCACCAGTGTCGAATGGAACCGACAGGTTGCAAGCAGTTGGGTCCAAGGAGTCTGAAGTAATCTAGTGGGCGACGAGGGTCCAAATACACTTTGTGTAGCGGCATTCGGCGAAGAAATGGATGGCTATTTCTGGGGAGTTCCTACAAAGAGGACAAATCGACTGGTTTGGCCAACCTCTCAAGGAGAGGTGGTCAGCGGTCCACAACCTATTCTGCAGGGCTAACCATGCGAAGATTTTACATTTTTTGGGGCCCAAGTCTTCCATACTAGGGGGTTCATAGAGGTGCTTATTGTGCCAAGAAATTGCACTTTATAAGCTGAGGCAGCGGTGTAGTTTCCATGCAGAGTAAGCTTCCAAGTTATACCATCCTCCACCCCTTCCTGAAAGTTCAAAGGAGATATGTGTCCCCAGAGGTCGACAAGCTCTTGAATATGCTGTATAGTTGGGCCTGTGGGCCAATTGAGGTCTTATATCCATTTGTTTCTGGTAAGTGTTGTGTGTATGGAGCAATTCTTTCTTCTGGATGCAGCAAAAATGGTTGGGGCAATGTCATGCAAACGTCTCCCATCAGCCTAGGCCAAGTTCCAAAAGGTCACTGTCTTATCGTCGTCGAGTGTGATGTAGATGGCTGCTGCAAATAGGGCACTGTCGTGCTCATCGCATGGGGTTTACATACTATTCCAAGGCTTATTTGTGGCTCCCCACTCATACCAAAGCCATCTGATTTGCAATGTACATGCAAAGTGCTGGAGGTCAAGGAGGCCAAGCCCTCCTAGATGTGTGGGTTTGCACACCTTGTCCCAGATGGCTTTGCGTTTAACCCCCCGGTGAGTTGATCTGACCCCACCCAAAGTAATTGTCTCATATGTTTATTTAGGAATTGGAGTACTCCGGCTAGTGGTTTGATGACCATGAGGAGGTAGGTTGCCTGGGCGTTGAGAACTAATTTAGCCAAAGTTTTCTATCCTGCGAGTGTCAACAATTTACCACGCCAACTCGCGAGGCATCCAGCCACCTTGTCTTGCAATCTTTGGAAGTGCAGGCGGCACAGACTTCTAAGAGCAAGAGGTAGGCCTAAGTATTCCAAGGGGAAGTTGGTTTGAATGGTAGCTAAGTCCTAAAGCACAGCCTGAAGGTCGGTCCCTTCGCAGCGAATCAGTGCCACTTGGCTTTTTTGTAAGTTTGTATGTAGACCTGTGGCTTCACCAAATTTCTTAAGAATGTAGACCAGGATGTTTACATTGGCCTAAGAAGGGTGTAACAAAATGGTCATGGCGTTTGCATAGAGGGAGATTCATAAGGTCACAACCCACCCACGCAAGGGTTGGAGAAGACCTCGATCCATTGCTATGTTGAGAATCTTTTGGATGGGGTCTATTGCCAGGAAAGAGGAAGGGGGGAGAGAAGGTCGCCCTGACAAAGACCTTTGCTGTGTTGAATCTGTTACTGAGAACACCATTTAGGATAACTCTAGAGGTTGTGATGGAGAGGAGGAAAGAGATTCAGTCTGACCAATGGGAGGGGAACCCCCTGACTATTAGCAGTTGCAATAGGTAGTCCCATCGGACATAGTCAAAAGCTTTGGCAATATCTAGCTTGAGGAGAAGGGTTGGAATTCTTGCTCGGTGAAAGTTCCTTGCCAGGTTTTGGATGTAAAGAAAATTTTCCTGAATGCATCTTCCTTTAATGAAAGCACTTTGATTTGGTTAGACTAGGCTATTCATGAAGGGCGCAAGGCCAAGGTTTTGGTTATGATCTTGTAAACATTGTGTATGAGACTAATAAATCTAAAATCTGCCACGGATTAGGCTCCATCTTTTTTTGGCAAGAGAATAACATTGATGGAGTTGGAGCACTGAAAGCAGGAGGTTCTGAGGTTGTAGAAGCTCCAGAAGACCACCATGAGATCCTCCTTTATGATGTCCCAACATGCTCGGTAAAAGTTCCCATTGAAGCCATCCGAGCCTGGGGCTTTGTTCTTTGGTAGTTGAAGGATGGCCGTGTGCACCTCTAGCTCAATAAAAGGTGCAGCTAAATCTTGTAGGTTCATGTGCAGTAGTTCTAGGATCTCCCAGTTGAAGGAGGTAGGTATGTGCGAATTGTGTCCAAGAATGCAAGAGAAGTGGTCAAAGAGCACATCGGATTTTTCCTCATGCGATGTCACCCATTCCTATCCCGTTTTGAGGCGTTGGATGAAGTTCCTTTGCTTATGGGAGTTGATTTTGATGTGGAAAAATTTTGTGTTAGCATCGCCCTCTCGTAGCCAGTTGATGAGTGATGCCTGCTTAATATGAGATTTTGAAGTACTGCCAGACCCATCACTCTCTCCTTTAGGGCAACTCGAAGTTTGGCCTCTTGAACAATCAAATCTCAATTTTCTTAAGCGATGTTGAGTCGCAAGATGAGTTCTTTTGCCATGTGCAGTTGCAGTTTCGTGTTCGGAAGCAATCTGTTGCTCCAGGCCCTTAGCCGGGTCGCGGTGGTTTTCAACTTTCTGTTGAAGGTAGCGATCGGGTCGCTACCTAGTATGAGCTCTGCCCAAGCATCCTGGACTACCTAATGGAAGGTCGACAAATAGGTCCAAAGGTTTTCAAAGAGAAAGACTTTAGGTGGGCGCGAACCACTGACGTTCGAGAGAAAAAGGGGGCAATGGTTTGACAGGGAAGTGGATAAGGCCTGAAGGGCGTGGTTGTTGAAAGTGGTGTTCCAGGCGGTGTTGCAGAAGCACCTATCTAGTTTGACCAGCATGGCATTGCTTCTTTCATTACTCCAAGTGTAATGTAGTTTTGAAGATGTAACTTGCAAGTGTTTAGGAAATTACGGAACCTTCCCATGAGGTGTTGATTGAGGTTTGAATTATTTTTGTCATTGGCCCTATAAGCCATTTGGCAGTTGGTGGTGGCCGAACATGCATGAGCCCCAGAAGGAATCTCTCCTTGTCCCTGTCAAGCATTGGCCCATACACCGAGGTAAGGATAGAGGCAGTCTCATAGTCCCGTATTGTGACATCGATCGTGATACCAACTTTGTGGCAACGGGGGTTGTAGATAGAGACTATGTTGCTGTTCCACAGAAGAAGAATACCTCTAGTGTCATCCACCGGGAGGGTGGCGAAGCCATCTAGTTTATTGCCTCCAATGGACTTAGCCAAGACTAGGTCGATCACACTCAGCTTTGACTCCTAGAGACAATCTATGTGGCAAGGGTTTGCCTCAAGCATAAGTTGTTCAATGTGCCGTGGAGTTAAGGCCCGTCACATTCTAGCAGAGGTTGGGTCCAAGCATTGGGGGAGGTGGGCTCTTGCAGGAGGGTGCGGGAAGAGGGTATCCAAGAAGGACGTGACCCCTTCAAAGTCCAATTAATTGACTGACCGCAGCGCCCCACTGCTCTCTTCTCTTTTGGTCAACTCACTGCTGTCAGGTTGTGAATATGAGGGGCGATGTGCTGCGGAGAAGCGGGGCATCCCCATTTTGGCTCTTGCCAGAGGACAAGGCCGCGGCCAATTAGCCAGTAGCTACAGAGAAGAGTGGAGTCATGAGGGGACTATGATAGTCTCTCGTGAGAACGGAGGAGCTAGTGTCGTGGCGAACGCGTTGAAGTGGTGCACGGAGGGGGTAACGGGAGGTGGTGGTACACTATCTCAACCTGAACATAACATGCATGGCTTTGGAACATCGCAAGACAAAGTAGTCCAGCCAATACAGTGCATAGTAAGTAGCGCACGCTGACTAGTGCATCTGAGAAGGAAAAAGTAGTGGACGCCTCGGTGCGGTTACAAACGATGAAGACAGAAAAGTAAACTAGCATGCTAAGAGGAGTTAAGCCGGACATGCCGGAGCCTTCAATCAGACACCAAGGCCGCTGGTCTTACTCATTCAGCTGGACCGCATGGCTTCCAGCACCGCGAGGCTTTCCAAGTTTGCTGTGGCTGCATGGTCAGCCAAAGGCTCCTCCAAGTGATCAGCTAGTGCAAGGTTGAAATGGAAAAGTGAGGAGAGAGCTTGGATTGCGTTAGCAGGAAGAGGCCCATTAAACATGGCGATGGATCGGTTGAGTGCTTGGTCGGTCAACTCTTGATGCTCCTCCAGGATGCCTAGCTTGTGGGTTAGAATTTCTTGGGCCCTCTTTAAGACCAACGCTTTGGAATGCTTCGTTGTGAGATGGTTGCTTCACTGAGAAGTGTAGGCCGGAGCTGGCCCCCGAGGGGGAGGAGGCGCAAGCTCTAGTGATGGTAGGAGGGGTGGAATCGGCGTCATGAAAACATCATCCATTGGGTTGGCTTCGACGGTGCTGATGTTGCTCTCCCGAGAGGCAGCAGCAAGAGGCTCCATGCTGAAGGAGAAGCTAATGTCGAGGGCAGCCATCTGCAGTGGCATAGTTAGTGCTGGCACGACCAAGGAGAAGGTGGCTTCTTGAACTGGCAAAGTTGGAAGTTGAGTTGACGACGGGGAAAACACGGTGAGAGACCATGTGGAGGTGACTACATGCTTGTGATGAGTAATTGACAAGTATTTTGGAAAGATTGAGTTTGGTTTGTAAAGTTCATGCCGAGTCGGCACTTGGCGTAGTTGGGGTTGTTTAGTCGGACTTGAGGCGTATTCTTCTTCCCGATTGGTCGTTTAGGCAATTTCATGCTTAAGTTCGATTCGTTGATGCTAATGAGGATTATATGTTTCGAGCGGTGTTATGTAATGTATTTCTTGTCTGTGATGGTTGCAGGACGTCGAGGTGGAGTCGTGGTGAGGCACGGGATGACTGGACTAGGCGCGGGCGGTGCCGAGGTCAAAGCGGTCGAGGTGTGCCGAAGACGGCGGGGACTCGAGGTGGCTGCGAGGCTTGGAGGGCAAAGAATGAGGAAACTTCCCAGAAGATGCAGGAGGGGCGTTTTGGTGAATACGCAAAGCTGCACTAAAGGAAGTGGATTGTGGTTAAAGCACTAGAGTTAGTGGGTAAAGCTAAAAAGCTTAATGGGCAAAGCATTTGGTGAACCCATTAAGAGAGGCTATAAAAGGAGGAGTGTTTCCTGCATGTTGTATGACTTGAGAGTAGGAAATGGCTTGTGAGAGGGTTTAGATGCTTTAGAGGAGTTGGTGCTTGCTTTGTGCTTTCAGTTTTGGAGTTGGTGGGAGATGGCAGAAGGTTGTTTTGCTTGTCTCCCGTAGCTTCTCTATTGCTCATCTTCTTCTCTGTGTGTTCTTGGTTTTGTCTAAGCTTATGAGTGGGAGAAGATGAGTTGATGCACCTTGTAATTATTCCTCTTGTTTCAATCGTGTATGGGGACTCCTATGTAATCCTTGGTTGATTGGGAATGAATCCTCTGAAGTTTATCTCCTATGCTTGGCATTTCTCTGTGTGTTCGTTAGTTTTTCCTTTCACTGTCTCAATTCCTCATTTTGGTGTTTGAGCTGATTTCTTGCCAAGAAGGTGCAAAATGGGTTGCTCTATGATGAGAATAGGTCTGAAGATCATTTGATCAGTTTTTTCCAAGAGCAAATTGAGTGAATCAAGGTTTCTCTCTTTTCATTTCCTCTGTTTGTGTCTTTTCTAGGGTTTCTCAATAGAGGATCTTTTGCCCCCTTTTGTTTCCCTTCATGAAATGGCATGAGATTTGGTGTCTTGAGTCCTGAGGCTATTGCTTAGCTAATGTCACGGTTTCATGTTCAAAGAATCAAAGATTGGTAGGGAATTTGAGATTTGGTGCAGCTCTCTGTGACTTTTCAGATTTTGTCTCAAATCTTGATTTCCTGATCTTTAGTTGATTTCCCTTGGTTTCTCAAGCCCCAAGGCTATTTAATTTAAGTCCTTGATCTGGTAGCCTGAGAGATTGAGCAAAAGTTCGCAAATTTCACTGCTGTGTGAAATCTTCAAATTCTGCAGTCTGAAACTTTGGTTGCTGCCTCTGCTGGAAAAAAATACCCAGTCAGACTGGCGCCAACATGGCGGTTAGACCGGCGGGGGCCTGGCGGTCAGACCGGCCTTCTCATGGCAGTCTGACCGGCCGAGGCATAGCGGTCTGACCGACTCATTTTCAGCGGTCTGACCGGCCCACTTTCAGCAGTCTGATTGGCCACCTGTGGATGCATCTATCATTTCATATTTTTGTGATGTGGTTCTTGGTCTTCTTTGGTGTCTTATGCTTCTATCTTTCTCCCTGTGTGTTTGAGGTTTCAGTGAGCGCTTGATGCCTTCTTCTTAGCTCCATAGCTATCGGAGAAGAGTATTATTGAGGTGGATACCTTGGGGGCATAATTTTTAAAGAGGCATCATTCACCCTCCTGTTGCCGTTTTTGATCCAACACACGGGAGCTAATTTCTCATTAGAAGGAAGCAACACCAGCGGTCCCCAAATGGGAGTGGGCGATGCCGGAGGCTCAGCCTGACATGGTGGCAAGGGGCGCAGTAGCCTACTTCCCGCTGGGAGGGGATGATGCCAAGGGTCCCGGACTGAGACAAACGAGGTCCTCTGCAGTCGCATACGGCGACTGCAGAGGGAAGTCGCGATCTGAGCCGTCCGATCGAAAAACGGACGACTCAGATCCATTTTTGCTACAGTAAAAGTTACTATAGCTACAGTAAAATTTACTGTAGCTACAGTAAATTTTGCTGTAGCAAAAACGATCTGAGCCGTCCGTTTTTCGATCGGACGGCTCAGATCGGCGACTTCCCTCTGCAGTCACGGTACGGCGACTGCAGAGGATTCGTTTCCGACTGAGGGCCTGTTTGGAACAGAGGAATTTCACAGGAATTTTGCAGGAATTTTGCAGGAAACAGTTCAATTCCCGCAGGAATCGGGAAAAATTCCCGCATTCCAAACAGGGCCTGAGAGGTGGTGACGCCGAAGGCTCGGCCTGTAGCGCCTTAGCAGCAGCTGGTGTTGGTGTGTCAGTGGAGGTGGAGGGTCGAGCCATAGACATTGACTTGTCGCTAAGTGAAAAGCCCGTCGCACCCTGATGGACGGTTGAGGGAGCCTTTGACAGTGGTGCAGGTAGGGGTAGTGGCAAGGCTCCTTCCTTCAAGGCAGAGAGAACAGCCACCTTTGCTGAGAGTACGCCGATCATAGGTGTTGTGATGCTGGCCATGGGGAGCTTTGCATGCTCGGCGGCCAAAGTTGTAGCTGAGAATGTGGGGGTTGTGGCCTTAGTGGAGATCCTCAGGGGGGCTTGTGGAGGCCCTGGCGTAGGCAAGCTAGGAGGGACCCAGGAGACACCTTCTCTAATAGTAGTGACCTTTGGGTTGGAGGCGCCATCCACCCATGCGCAAGATGGGTTGCAGTCAAGACTCATGGTTGCGAAGGTATGGACCAAGGTTGCAGGGTATGCCTTGCTCGGTGGATCCAAGGTGGCGGGGCGTCCGATGTCATGGCTAGCATGGTGGGCAGGAAGAAGAAGTTAGCTGCTAGCCTCATGCGCTGCCGCCAAATATTTCTCTGCCTTATGGAGCCATGTCTGGCGGCTACAGCGTGTCTCCTCCTTAGACTGGAAAAGCTTGCTGTCCATCAGGTCAGCGAGCTACTGGTGGAGGAGCACGACATGAGAGGCGAAGAGAGCCTACAGTGCGGAATCCGTATAGTCCTTGAGGCGGCGTTTGGGTAGCAGGTCGGCGTAGTCTCTGGCTTTATGGCCTGAACAGAGGCACCGGAAACATGTAGTAGGATCCAACAAGCGATGGCTTTGTGGTCATGACTGAGGCAGGGGCGGAGCCAGGATCCAGACAAAGGGGGGGCCGACCCGCCAAGGCGCCGGCGTCATAGGTCCTGGGCGCCGTGTGTCGGCAAAATTAGACATACACATATATAATTAAACATACACATATAGGGATGGCAATTATACCCGTTTACCCGTGTACCCGTGGGTAAATACCCTAATGGAGTCGGGTATGGGATGTATTCTTTACCCACGGGTAGGAAAATGGGAAGAAATCTCTGCCCATCGGGTAAACGGGTACGGGTATGGGTTAGCTCTACCCGTACCCGTCTCGCCCGTTTACCCGTGAAATAGACTGACAAGTGGGCCATCCTAAAAATAGTAAACCCTAGACTTTCCGGTCCCCGCCGCCAGCCCAAGCCCAGAAAACGCCCGCCGCCCCCTCGCTGCGACCCCCTTTCTCGCCCGCCGCCCCCTCGGCCCTCGCTGTGACCCCTCTTTCTCGCCCGCCTCTCGCATTCTCGCCCCCCTCCAGAGTCCAGATCCCACCTCCGCCCCCCACCCGGCCGCCGGCCTCATCCTCCGCCCCCAGATCCGCCGCCTCCTCCTCCTCCGTCCCCACCCGGCCGCCGGCCTCCTCCTCCGCCCCCAGATCCGCCACCAGAGGCCGGAAGCGACGGCGCCGCCCGAGATGGAAACAGATCCGTCGATTAGTCGTACTTATCCTGATTTTTCCCGTGTTTTTGACGCTCGAGTGGCTGCTTGCTTCTGATCAGGGTGGTGTTGGATTCTTGATTTCTTGCAGGGCAGTGGATTTGAGTCGCGACAGGCGCCATGAACTTCAGGTGGTAAGATTCTATGCACTGGTTGTTCCTTCTTTAGAGCAAGTCGTCAATCACTTGTGGACTTGTTTGTTCCATTTGTATAGATACAAAGCAGAGAAAGTAAGAAAAAAGAAGCAAATAGTGGGAGAAAATGAATGAACAGGAGAAATTACTGCTAAATCTATTAGCACTCCCTTCACATATTGTCCCATATTTCATCCTTTTTCCCCTTCCGCCATCTGCAGTATGAAGTATGAATCCGAATTGTGAAGTTACTCCTTTCAGCCACCTTCCATTTCTCTCCACCGGTCCTGTGCCCAAACGCGCCGTGTTAACTTGGTCAATCTTGTTTTCTATATGAACGTCTTGTGCTAATTGCAATGCATAGCTATGTTACTTGTCAGATATGGGATTACAAAACTACAGCTGTAGTTCTGCTTATGTTTTCCAACTGAGTGTTCATTCATTTGTTTTTGTATGACTGGTGCTATCTTCATGTTGCTGGTTCTAATAGAAAGATGCTTGATTCCAGGACTTGTTTTTTAATAGAATATGTCGTGCTTTGCATGCTGTGGTGATGAAGATACTCAAGGGGCATCAGACCAGATGCATAGCCCCATGTCTTATACTATATTTTACTTATGGTGCGTGATAATAAATCTCTAATGAACTGCAACCAATCTTCAAGGAGTGATGCATATCGCGCTGCCGATCCAACTCCCAAGGGTCCTCAACCTGTGAAAGTGCAACCAATTGCAGTCCCCACCATTCCTGTGGATGAAATTAGGGAGGTTACCAAGGGTTTTGGTGATGAAGCTTTGATTGGTGAAGGCTCATTTGGCAGAATATATTTTGGTGTTCTAACATATGCCTTCTCTTGACTTTCAGGGCTTTTTTTTGCTGATCAAAATCACAACAATAACATATGCTACTTTGAGAGTGCAGATCAAGCTTTGTTGCACAAATTAATTTGAAGTACGCAAAGTTCTTCCATAGTCAAAACTATTTGTTTGCTTGAAGCTTGAACGCAGATCATGGCTCTTAACAAAATCTACTTGGAGTCTGCGTTCTGTTTAGAGAAAAAAGAGCAAATGAGGAAGCCGTGTAATAAGACTAAATTTCTTTGAATGTACTATGATTTCTGTGCATGTATTTAGCTGTCTGCAACATTAGAGATTTGTGTATTTGTGATTTTGTGATTTGTGTATTCGCGGGTAAATGGGTATGCCCGCGGGTGACGGGTACCCGCGGGCGACGGGTATGGGCGAGGTTTTTTACCCGTGGTCCTTCGCGGGTATGCCCGTGGGCGAAAATCGGGGTCGCGGGTACGGGTATGGGCGAGCACTACCCGTACCCGCCGCGCCCGATTGCCATCCCTACACATATATATTGTCATATAAATTCAATCATAACACATATGGCAAAATAATGTAGCATACGTCTAGCATACGTCTAGCTCGTCGGACGTGACCGAGTTCGAGACGATCTGGTCGGCCGCCTGGTGGGATCGGAGAGTGGCGCGCCGCTCCAGGTGCTCTCTGTGTGTGGCATGGGCGGCGTGGGCAAGACAGTGCTCGCGCGGGAGGTGTTGAGGAGCCCGGAGCTCACGCGGGCGTTCCAACTCCGAGCCTGGGTCACCGTGCCGCACCCCTTGGGCATGGCCGAATTCATTCGGAGCCTCGCGAGACAGCTAGACATCGTGCCGCACAGCAGCGCAAGCCTCACGGCCCTCACCGAGGCAGTGGTGCGCCAGCTGGGGGACAAGAGGTACGCCATCGTCGTCGACGACGTGGCGACCATTGCAGAATGGGAGCAAATCAGGAAGGTGCTGCCCGACGGAAAGAGAGGGAGCTGGATCATCGCGACAACGAGGGACAAGGGTGTCGCCGAGTTGTGCTCCTCACCATCCGACCTTGTGTACGAGCTCAGCTCTCTCACAGATGCAGAGTCACTTCAACTTCTCTACAAGAAGGCACAGATAAACGACGGGCCGTTGATGGGGGAGCTGATGGAGATGGCCAACTCCATCCTCCAGAGATGTTGCGGGCTGCCGCTGGCGGCCGCCGCCGTCGGCAAGCTATTGGCCACAAAGATGAAGAAGTCGGTGGAGTGGAAGAAGCTGCACGACCACCTCGGCTCGGAGCTGAAGAACAACCCGGGTTTGGGGTCAATAAAAGATGTCCTCACATCCAGCTACGACGCGCTACCGTACCACCTTAAGTCCTGCTTCTTGTACCTCAGCGTTTTCCCCAAGTACCGCGAACTTCACCAGAATCGCGTGTTATGGCGGTGGATAGCCGAGGGGCTGGTGGCTGAGAGGCCGGACATGCATCTCTGGGACGTTGGGGAGGGCTACTTCAATCAGCTTATCAGCAGGTGCATGATCCAGCCAGCGACCACCTGGGTCAACCTCGATGGTCGGATCAACACAGCCCAGGTCCACGACATGATGCGTGAAATCATCCTTGGCAAGTCCGCCGAGGAGAACCAGCTCTTCGTTCTCAACAACCGCCAGCTGCCGTCGAGGCAGCGCCCAAGGGAGAAGGTCCGGCACTTGGTCGTTAGCAGCGGCGTTGACTGCCGCTGGCAAGCTGGGATCGACGTCCTGGAGAGCATTAACAACCTGTCGCACGTTCGGTCGCTGACAGTCGACGGAGAGTGTCCGCCGCGCCTCATCATCCCCTCCAAGATGAAGATGCTCAGAGTGCTCGATCTGGAGGACTGCCCGAACGCAACGGACGCCCATATCGCGGACATCGGCGGGCTTCGCCATCTCAAGTACCTGGGCCTAAGAGGAACCAGCATCACTAGGCTCCCCGAGTCGCTCGGGAGGCTCAAGTTCCTGCAGTCCATAGACATCCGAGGCACCAAGGTCACCACCGTGCCGCAAGGCCTCACCAAGCTGGAGAAACTGCAGCAGTTCACCGTCAGCCACTGCATGCGCCACGACGACAACAATAAGTCTCGCAGCGGCGTCAGGCTCCCCGACGGCTTCGGAAGGCTGAGGAGCATGCACTGTATGGGTCGGGTGGCCGTCGGCAAAGATGGCCACCGCACGCTCAGGGATATAAGCAAGCTGGTCGAGCTCAGCTATCTGGAAATCACGGAACTCACCGACAAAGATGGTGCCGAACTCCGGGACACACTTCATGAGCTCGTCGGTCTTCAAGACCTCGAGGTGCGCGCTAGGGGCGCCGGCACCGGCAATCATGGCTCACTCCGTTGCCTAGAATCGATATCGTCGCCACCGCCGCATCTCATCACCCTCCGGCTGTGTGGGTTCCTCGGCAAGCTGCCCCATTGGGTCCAGTCACTCCAACTCCAAGGCGTCACCAAGATCAAGCTGCTCGGCACGGAGTTGGAGCAGGACGCAGGCGAGGTTCTTGGGGATCTCCCTAGCCTAACAGGTTTGCATCTCTGGAGGAAGTCCTATGTAGGGCAGCGGCTGCACCTGCGCCCAGGCAAATTCGCGAAGCTGAAGCTCATCAGCATCGACCGCCTCGAAGACTTGGTGTCGCTGGTCATCGAGAAAGAATCCATGCCGAGTCTGCAGTGGTTGTGGCTCAAACGATGCCGCATGTTGAGCGACGACGAGAACGGTGTCGTCGGTGTGACGTTCCTGCCGCTGCTCAAGGAGGTCCGGGTCAAGTCCAACGACGGCGATAAACCCACGCTACATGCTATCCTGCGAAAGCAATTACTAGAAAAGCACCCAAATCACCCACAGTTTGAGTATGTGCATGAGCATGTAGCTCTGCATACTTAATTAGTGAGCTATATATAATATGGGTGTGTGTATGTATCACTCAGATCACAAAAACTATCGTGTGCTTCTGTGTGTCGTCATCTTCCTGTGAATGTGTGCGTTGTGTCCAGGTGATCATGTGTGTTTACAAGGGATATATGCCAACATCTGCGAGGCGCCAGAAGCGGTTGCCGCCTTTGGCACCGGCGGTGGACACAATTTTGGTGCCCAAAAATTGCATCGATTTTGAATATTAAATTTGCACATGGTTCATCCAGATTTGTTAAAGATCCAATGGACATAAATTCTTCCCCCTCAAAAAAAAATCTCCCCCTCCTCTAAAAAATCTCCCCCCTCTAAAATAAAGGGGTATTGGATTTCTAATCTAATGATTCTAAATCTATATAATTATTAGGAAGAAAATATCCAAGTGATACCTAAACACACCCAACAAATATATCTCAACTCACTCCCTATCACAAGCCACAAAGATACGAACTCCAATTACACACGCACCCACGGCTGAGTAACAGCTCTGGCCGCTTCACGTTACACCTACGTGCTTCTAACAACAACCTGCATACTACACGTTACACCTACATGCACGGACATGCATCACGTCCAGCATTTGACGTGACAGACTCCAAACACAATGCAAACACACACTAACAACTTTGACGTGGAACCAAAATCGTGCAACCAGATTATTATCAACAGCAGACAACTCAAAATTAAAGTCACCGAAATCACCATCGGCGGCAAGGTCACCGGAGTCGGCTCTGCCCGAGTTGGAGGCTGAGACGTCACCGGCGCACGATTCAAGAAACAAATCTAACTATGAGAGAGTTCGGCGCGGCTGAAATCCTAACAAAAATTTAGTCGAGTGTTGTATAGTAACTCCATTGACCCGGCGAGATGGTGGCGGCGTGGCGCTGCCACGTGCGGCCGCATGCACACGCGCACCCATGGCGCCGGCGGCGTCCGACAAGAGAGCCGGAGTGGCGGTGGTGGCTGGCAAGCGGCGACCGAGGCGCAGCGACAGGTGCATGGGGCGGCGCGGCTCGGTTGCGTGCGGCCGCACGCCTGCACACGGCCATGGTGGCGGCGGTGGTCGACCCGGCAAGGTGGCTGTCGTGGCCGGCAGGAGGCGCCATGGCACTCGGCGGTGGTGGCACACGTGGCCGGGCAGGGATCGGACAGACGTGACATTCAAGGTCGGCAAGGAGACGTTCGTTGCACACCGGTGCATCCTGGCTGCTCGGTCGTTGGTCTTCAAGGCAGAGCTCTTTGGTTCCATGAAACAGTACACTGCAAGATGCATTGATATCGATGACATGGAGGCCGACGTATTCAGAGCATTACTGCAATTCATCTACACAAACGAACTGCCGGAGATGAACAAGGAAGAAGTGGCAGTGATGGCCCAGCACCTGCTTGTCGCGGCGGACAGGTACAACATGGAGAGGCTGAAGATGATCTGCGAGGACAAGTTGTACATGCACCTTGATGTAAGCACGGCGGCGATAACCTTGGCGTTGACCGAGAAGCATCATTGCGCACGGCTTAAGGAGGCGATCTTCAGGTTCCTGAATTCGCCAGCCAAGTTGAGAGCAGTCGTGATAAGCGATGGGTATGAGTATCTAAGGACAAGCTGCCCATCTATAACCACGGAACTAGTTGCCAAGATCGCTGCGCTTTGGACTTAGGAAGGAATTAAAGACGCAGGAGACGCGCGCCATCCTGCTACTTGATCTATTTTTTTCTGGTTTTCTGAAATTTCCTAGTTATATATGTTTTTGGAAGAAACATCAGTAGTTTGTTGAACAGCATGTATACCAATGCATGCTGCAACATCTTGGCAGTATACTCACGTACGAGCTTGCTTAATGTATCTTGCTTATAGAAAGAAGGTTAACATGTTCGTGTTCTTCTTCCTATGTTAATTCATTAACGGATTTGCTAAACCAATATTGAACCAGACGCGACCTGTCCTCTGGCTGCGTACCACGCGGGGGAGAGCGGCGCGTGCAGGAGCCGCGCCGGTGAGGCCGCAAGACGTGGCCGGGATTGTGGCCGCGTGGAGGTCCGCGAGCGCGAGACCATGCACGGCAACGTGGGATGCGCAGTTCCCTTCCCCGCCGAACCAACTCGGTCCAGCCGACCAGGAGGGAGACGCTGTTCGTCTTCTCCGCCATGTCATGCATGTCTCTCTCTCCACCCTCACTGACGGCGGGCCATGGCCCCCCCTGTCAGGCCGACCAGGAGGGAGACGATGTTCGTCATCTCTCTCTCTCACCCGCTCGCTGCTGCGCCCGTACGAACGCGTGCCGCGCGCATGCAGAGCTGACGCAACGCCATCATCCCTCTGCCGCCTCAAGAACTGCAGCACGCCGCAACCTTGTCAACCGAGTTCTTATTCTTCTCTTCTCTATTTAATCACCACCCGAGTGCGTCATCTTCCTTGGTTGTTCCCTCTCTGCATTTCCGCCAAATTTTGCCCCTCTTCTCCACCCTATGCTTTACTAGCTAATTTACTGTAGGACGCCTGAAAAATCATCCCGATCAACGGGAATTCAGCCATTCAATAATAACTCATACAGACGCCAACTGATACTACTGGTCCCAAGAGAGATATGTTTAGTACGACTAATTTTTATCCCTTCCCCGATCAAAGTAGGCGCATGCAACACATTTGCAGAGTACTGTGTTAGGAGCAGGGTTTTCAAAACAGGTTTCAATTTTTTATCGGGTCTGATAAAACTGATATCACTGATAATCAGAAAATTTGGGCCAAAAATTTCAGATGAGGATTTGAATTTCAAAAAATGGCCAAAAATCGTCTATTAACAGCTGATTATCGGTTGAAATTATCGGGTGAATTTTGGTTGAATTTAAATTAGCTGCAAATTCGTTGCAATTCAAATTTGTCTGAAATTATTTGGCTGATACCTATTTTTATCGGCCAAATACAAGATGATAAATATATGTTTTCTCCGACATTAGTACGATCCATGGACCCCTATGTCTGACTTAATTTCTTATTGTTCCCAGATCGAGGGCAGAAATAAATTAATTAAGCAGAATAACAGAAACAAATTAAGCATATAATCCATGGAACTAGTTCTCCAATGATATATCAGATGAATATACAGAAAAATAAGAAATAACCGAACTTTAATTTCATCTGAGTGACTAAGTCCAAAGGTCAACAAGCTTGGCCATAAGCTCCTTGCAAACAGACGGGCAGCTTGTCATGAGATGCTCATAACCATCGGTTGCCATGACTGCTTTCATATTCTGAGGTAAGCCGAGGAACTTGAATATCGCCTTCTTGAGCCCATCGCAACGATGCTGCTCGGCCAAGGCCAATGTGGTCGCCGCCGTCTTCACATCGAGGCACCTACATAGCTTGTCCTCGCAGATTAACTTGAGCCTCTCCAGGTCATACATGTCCGCCGCTACAAGTAAATGTTGAGCGATTGCTACTGCATCTTCCTCGTTTATCTCTGGCAACTCATCTGTGTATATGAAGTGAAGCAGCGCCTTGAACACAGTGGCGTCCATGTCGTTGATACATATGGATCTTGCAGTCTTCTCCCTCATGGAACCAAACAGCTCCGCCTTGAAGACCGGCGACCGAGCGGCGAGCACATACCGATGCGCAGCAAACGTCTTCCTGCCAACATTGAACATGACGTCCGCACCCTGCTGGGTCAGGAGGAGATCGCCGAGATGCCGGTGCATGTGGTGCATGTTAGACGGTGGCACCTCGACGAACGACTCCTCCACGGCCGGCTCCTCGACGCATAGCTCCTTAAGGACGGTGACGTCGCACCGGATGGTGAGGCGGTCGTTCTTGAGATGATCTGATTTCTCTAGCTCCTCCCTTCTGATGAACCTCAACCATCCCCACACGCGTTCATGCTTCGTGAAGGTGTGCTTGGTTGTGCAGCGGTACGACGGCACTACCCTCCCCCCACCGTCGAGTAGATCGAACTGGAACTCGGCATCGACGCACTCGTGACTGGCTGGACTGACATGGTGGAGGAAGACGGATATGCAATCGGCACACTCTTGCTTGATGCCGTTAGGAAAATATTTGATACTGTAATACCTGGGCCGGCATGGCCCAGCCCGGCCCATGTTGTGCCACCTATAAGAGAAATATCAGAGAGGAGAAGCACAAAACCAATTTCTCTTCCCCATCCTCACCTGCTGTTTCTTTCCCCTCGCGTTGCTGCCGTGTTCTACCGTCGCCCCCCCATCCTGCGTCGCCGGTGCGCCACCGCCGCCAGGCCGCTAGCTCGCTGGCGCCGCCGCTCCGCTGGCCGCACCTCGTCGCCCCTGCCGCGGACGCCGCCTGCAGTCACCGTCCCCAGCACGCGCGCGTCGCCGCCCGCAGCTCGCCGCCGTGCGTCGCCTCTAGCTGCCGCCGCCGGTGCTGCCGCTCTCCCGTGTCCCCACGCGCCGCGTGCCGCCGTTCCTGCGCGGCCGTCACCACTCCCCGGCTCCGCCGGCTGTGCGCCGAGCAAGGGAGCAGGGGGAGGGCCGGGCTTCGGCGTGGAGAGGAGGAGGCGCGGGAGGAGAGGAGGCGTGGGAGGGACTAGCCGATTGGAGAAGAAGAGGGGGAAGTGCCGGCGCTGGGAGGAAAGAAAGAGGAAGAAGAAAAGAAGAAGAAAGCAGGGCGCCGGCCGAAAGGAAAGAAAACAGAGAAGGAAAATAAAAAGAAAAGAACAAGAAAAGGAAGAGAGAGAAAAAAAAAGGAAGTCCGACTCGCCGTCAGATCTGCCTGATCCGACTGAGAAAAAGGAAGGCTGTCCCGTTCTGATCGCTCGGGGCTAGGGTAACGCCCTGAGACCATTCCCCTATTTATTTATCGTCTTGCGTAGATGCTAAAGTATTGATATTTGATATTAAGTTATGAAAGAGCTGATTTGTCGAGTAGCGACATAAGTGCCTACGTTGGTTAGAACATAACTAGCGGCTGGAGATCATGTGCTGAGCGATGATGTTGTGGCCGTGTGAGGAGAGCAGGTGAAGAACGCCGGCCATGTGGTGTTGTGTCGGCGCGTGCGTAACCGACTAGTATTTAGTGAATGATTGGTATGGATTAAGGGGTGTGGATTAATTAGTTTAGACTAATTAACATTGGCTCTTGTGGGAGCTCTATAGAAGGTTGGAACGCCGAGTTCGGTGGTATGATTTGGATAATGTCTTCGGAATGGTCACAGATGATATGAGATAGCATGGCCTTCGGGCTGAGATTGGAGTTTTAGATGGTGTGATATTTAAATTATGGTAACCAAGAAAATGTAGTAGAGTTATACAGGTTTCCAGACCCGGAATATTTGTTGTGATAGGTTTCGGGTTGGAAAGACATGGTCGTTCGAGTACCGAAATAGTGGGATGGTGTCTAGTGAAAGAGTGGAGTTTGGGTTGGTTTTGCGCATAGGAACGATGCCGTTCGTCTGTGCGTGTATTGCTATTATGTATTAAGTCTGGGTATTGCTTGTTCAGGTGGCGGTTCGAGTCTGATGCTGTCCACGCACCGTCCGCCAGGTTAACAGGCAAGTGCATGGTAGAATAGTGAATTGAGCTAAACGTTTGGTACTCGTATTCCATGCTATGATTTACAGTATTCATGGGATGTTATTCATGAATTTGATGCTTAATGAGACGTGCATTTGCATTGCACCATGAGCATCATAAAAGTCCTACAGAGGTAGGCGAGAAGCATGTGCATACAGAAAGTCCTACCGAAAGGGTGAACTATAGTCTCTGCAAGAGGCTCCCTTCGGCAAGGCACCTACAGAAAGTCCTACCGAAAGGGTGAACTATAGCTTCTACGAGGAGCTCCCTTCGGTAAGGCACCTACAGGAAGTCCTGTCGAAAGGGTGAACTATAGCTTCTACGAGGAGCTCCCTTCGACAAGGCACCTCCAGGGATGGAGGTAGAGGGGTTTCATCGACGGGTGAAACACTCCATTATACCGGTATAAGATGCATACAGAGGTGCATTGCATGGCATTGCATTGCACTGCATTTACAGGAAATGAACAGATGACAGAAAGAGAACCCAGATATTCTGGGTTACAGCTCATAAAGGTGATTTGGTGGTTGCAGATGCATTACAAATGCATTGCATAGCATTGCATGAAAGTGACAGAGAAAGTGATACAGATTACAGATACAGAGAAAGTGATACAGACTACAGCTACAGAGTTGATTTACAGTTTACAGTTACAGAATTAATTTACAGTTTATAGTCATAAAATGGATTTACAGCTTACAGTTCGTGAAATTGATTGAATTGCTAAAGTGATGTTACTGTTTTATCGTGTGCTTGCTGAGTCTTCGGACTCACTCTTGCTTTATTGTTGTTTTTAGATGAAGGAAGACGACATGCATGGGCGGGAGTAGTGCAGTCATTCACGTATCACAGTAATTCACAAATCATCTACAGCTGGCATATTTACTCTTGGATAGCCTAAGTGCCTTTCTAGTAATTATCAAAGTTATATCTCTGCTGCGCTTAGTGTCAAGTGTACCGGCTTTTGTCGTCTGGTTGCTATTTAAATAAAATATTTGCTTCGCAAGACCATCGGCAAAAGTTGAAGTTGGTAGCATTATAGTGTAGGTGGTAGCACTTTGGGCTCAGGAAGGAGCCGGGGTGTTACAGTTGGTATCAGAGCGGGCGTTAGGTCCGTGGAGGAAAAAAAAACCTTAGGCCTAATGGTTAAATTAAAACTTGACACACATGGGTGCACAGTAGGACGGGATTGGGTTAAGCATTGCATTTTTGTTTTCGTTAGTCATGTTGATTTGCAATGCTTTGAGCCTGAGGCTTGCGAGTTGATGCCAAGCAGTTGAACTTGTTGCTTGTGTGTCCGACGGGACCTTGCTGTGATTGTGTCGCGTACCGATGCAATAGAGACTGAGACCATGGCCACGGGAGAGGCCTGGTCATGTTGCCTTTTGTGAGTGAAGTAGTGTTGCTTTGTTTCAGTTTTGGGAAATTGGTTCCCTTTGGTTAGCAACTCGTTGAGTTGTATGGAAATACCCGATAGTGGGGAGTGCTCCAGGCAAGTCTGGGATTCGGGGAAATTTTGATTATATGAATGATTGGAGTGACTTGCATGTTGAGATCAATGTTGTGGAGAAGGCAATATCTGATAGTGGTTGAAGTATTTGATTCAGCGCATGTGGGATATGGTAGTTAAAGTAACAGGTTGGTAGGGTATGGAATTCTAAATTGTGAGAACCCAGGAGAGTAATTAATTTTAGTTATGTTTGTAAGATTGAAGTTGATTTGAATCCAATGAGGATTTAGTAGTGACATGAGAAATAGCGGCGTAAGGCATATCTATTTCTGGTTAATAGTTGGATTTGAATTATTGGTGAACCAGTCGGTGATTGTAGTTGCTTAGACTGTTGAGCCACATTGAATGATTGGTACTATGATGGCCCCAATTGATTAGCTCAATCTTGCAATCTAGGCATGTTAGGAAGTGTGTTAATCTATTGTCTTGGTGGAAAATCTCTCATGGATGTATCCTTTCAATCGGCAATAGGCGAGTGACCTTAAACCTAAGTTTACCAAGTTCACACCGTGATCGATTATTATATTCACGACCGATGTCTTGGTAGGCTCAAATAGTTGTAATGTTAGAACTATTGGGATCAGTTGGGAGGATAAGAATGGAGATCTTGATGTCGGATAAATCTCCCAGTTGAATTGGATGGAGAAGAATTGCTGTATAGCTGAGTGTGACTCAAATTTTGAGGGATGAAAACTAGTAATGTTCTAGTGAGATTTGGTGGCAATATTTAAGCATGAGTTGGTGGAGTTGCCACTGCATTTTGTAGGAAATCATGTGCACGCATATGGAAGTAGAACAGATGGATTCTATGCGTAAAAGCGATTGTGGTTTACAGAAGTACATATGATGTGTGCTAAAAATCTGGGTGACCGATCATCCTTAAAGTTGAGCTGTGGAGATGAGTTAGCGCCTTGGAATTAGGTGCTCATGGGATTATTTATTGATAGTGGATCTTTTGATCAAAGAGCCTTGATCGCATCTTGTGGTATGCGTACTTGATAGTCGTTATGATTATGTTGTTTTGTACAGTAAGGTGTCAGTGTTTGATGAATTATAGAGTAAATATGGAAGAATAAAGTATCCGGTGAACCGTGGAAAGGTTCAAGATGGGATACTAAAAGTCAATGGCCTATGTATTGGCAAATTGGCATTCGCTAATTTGTGTAAGCAGTACAAGAGGTTCTTGCTTGTCGTTGTTATGGGGAAAAAGAATTTTAATTGATTTCTATGTTGGTATTTGGAAGAAATGCTCTGTGTTTTGATGTGCATTAGCATTTGGAATTCATGACTTCGGAGGAGGTCATGTTCAATTTCTAATAATGAATGCTTGGAGGTACAGTGAGAGATTCGTATGACTCACAGATTGATTTATGTGCATGTGTCATGAGTGCTACATGACTTTCCTCACTTCTGCATATGAGATTTCCCGGACGAGTGGTCCGTGGCACTCCCGAACGCGTAAGTTTCGGGCGTACCTAGGAACGAAGTCCTAGGCGTACTCAGGAATGAGTCCTGAGCATTTCCCAAACACATAATTTCGGTTGTTTTGAATTGGGAGTCTAAAGTGAGCCCGGGCGCGTCAATTAGGGATAAAAATCGGCCTTAAAGGCAAAACCGATTGTCGATGGTGCTATCGCAATTAGTCGCGTCTATGGAAAATAATGGTGACTGATGTCACAGTTAAGCTGCTAAAACATGGGTAGCGATGAGAGTATGAGATTTTGGTGAAAGAACTTCCCTGACCTATGTTTTGAGGTAATCATCACTAGGTGTTAATGTTTTAGATTGCTTGATTCCCATAACATAGATCGTGGATAATAATGTTATCGGAGTTATTGGGGGAATATTGGAAATCTTGGTTTATGAGCCTCATTTGTTGATAGCTAGTGGAGGCTAAAAGGTTGAAAAAAAGTTGAAATAGAGCTATTAGGGAGTTTAGTTATCAGATGTTAACTGAGATCTTGAATTGAGCTTACCTCATTTTGTGGATATGAGGAATTGAGTACAGATGGGTGATTTTTATGTTCACTGTGTTCGGTGATCATTGACTGAGGAAATAGTTAGAGGAATGAATCAGTTCATGAGATGAAGTTGACCATTGATGGAGTTCATCGTGGTGTAAATAGAGTATGAATTGAAACCCTAGAGAATAAGGGTATTAGAGGAATCGAATTAATAGAATCGAATACGGATTTTGATAGGACAGGTGAAGTTACCTGTCGACAGTATGTTACTGGTGTAGGAGGTTTGCTTGAGTACTTTGCGAGACATGTACTAAAGTATCCCCAGATTCGTGTGAATGTTGCCCTAGGATTGAATTGGTTTTGTAACTCATAGGTTGGTGTTGGAAGGATGAATTGTCGCATGGTATATGCGGCATAAAGTCGTTGGTCAGGATGAGAATTGATGTCCTGTTCAGTTTTCACTCTGAGTGGATTTGTTGTGATGAAATGATTTCCTGTGGGGAAGTGAATTCCCAATTATTTTAGAAGAAAGGTTGTTATTGGTGGATGGAGAGATTGATCCTATGATTGGATTACCTTTATAAGAGACTTTGCTTTGTAAAAGCGAGTCGGGTTTATGAGGGTTATGTGATATTTCTCGCATGAAAGAGAAGAGCTCTTTTTGTTGCGAACAAAAGTAGCGTTATCTCTTTTGTGCAAGCAATGAGAGTGATTTTCGTGGAGGATTGATGATTTCCTCATGCCGAGACGTGAGACGTTAAAGATTCCTAAGGTAGTGGTCGTGTCAGACCAGACTTAGGATGACGCGAGAATTGAGGCTACGTGCGTAAGATAGTAGGATTGTGTGGTGTGCCCAAGACGATAATTTTGGACAGAGATGCTAAGTTGTCTCCAAGTTTTGGGAGAGCTTGCAAAGCGCTTTGGGCACAAAACTTCAGTTTAGCATTACCTTCCACCCACAAACAGATGGGCAGTCTGAACACACCATTTAAACACTAGAGGGCATGTTGAGGTCCTGTGTTCGGTCGTGGAAAGGTAGCTGGAAGGATCAGTTGGCACTCGCGGAGTTTGCCTACAACAACAGCTACCACTCCAGTGTTCGGGCCGCGCCATTTGAGGTTCTGTATGGGCGGAAATGTAGATCGCCACTCTGTTGGGATGCCGTAGGCGAAAAGGCAGTTCTAGGTCCAGAGTGGGTCCAACAGACAGTGGGATGAGTGGCGGAGATTAGACAGAATCTGCTAGCTGCCCAGAGTAGGCAGAAGAGCTATGTAGATATTAGAAGGCGAGACTTAGAGTTCAAAGTGGGGGATCATGTACTTTTGAGTGTCTCCCACTAAAGGAATTGTGAGATTTGGTATTAAAGGGAAGCTTAGCCCGCGGTATATTGGGCCATTTTCGATTCTGGCATGAATTGGAAAGTCAGCATATCGTTTGGGTCTTCCCGAGTCGATGCGAGGGGTTCATAATGTGTTTCATGTGTCTATGTTGAGAAAGTACTTAAGGGATCCGGAACATGAGATTGTTCCAGAACCATTGCCCCTTAAGCAAGACCTCACCTTCGAGTCCCGTCCAGTTCAGATTCTGGAGGAATCGAACAGAGTGTTGAGGCACAGAACGTTAAAGTATGTTAAAGTCCTATGGTCGCATCAGTCTGAGTGAGAAGCGACGTGGGAATTGGAGTCTCGCATGCGCGAGAAGTACCCAGAGTTGTTCTCTACGGGTACGAGTTACAGTTGATTTCTGTTTGATTCAGTTGTTTGTTTTCATACAGAGTATCGAGTTGCAGAATTCGGGGTCGAATTCTGTTAAGGGGGGTAGAATGTAATACCTGGGCCGGCATGGCCCAGCCCGGCCCATGTTGTGCCACCTATAAGAGAAATATCAGAGAGGAGAAGCACAAAACCAATTTCTCTTCCCCATCCTCACCTGCTGTTTCTTTCCCCTCGCGTTGCTGCCGTGTTCTACCGTCGCCGCCCCCATCCTGCGTCGCCGGTGCGCCACCGCCGCCAGGCCGCTAGCTCGCTGGCGCCGCCGCTCCGCTGGCCGCACCTCGTCGCCCCTGCCGCGGACGCCGCCTGCAGTCACCGTCCCCAGCACGCGCGCGTCGCCGCCCGCAGCTCGCCGCCGTGCGTCGCCTCTAGCTGCCGCCGCCGGTGCTGCCGCTCTCCCGTGTCCCCACGCGCCGCGTGCCGCCGTTCCTGCGCGGCCGTCACCACTCCCCGGCTCCGCCGGCTGTGCGCCGAGCAAGGGAGCAGGGGGAGGGCCGGGCTTCGGCGTGGAGAGGAGGAGGCGCGGGAGGAGAGGAGGCGTGGGAGGGACTAGCCGATTGGAGAAGAAGAGGGGGAAGTGCCGGCGCTGGGAGGAAAGAAAGAGGAAGAAGAAAAGAAGAAGAAAGCAGGGCGCCGGCCGAAAGGAAAGAAAACAGAGAAGGAAAATAAAAAGAAAAGAACAAGAAAAGGAAGAGAGAGAAAAAAAAGGAAGTCCGACTCGCCGTCAGATCTGCCTGATCCGACTGAGAAAAAGGAAGGCTGTCCCGTTCTGATCGCTCGGGGCTAGGGTAACGCCCTGAGACCATTCCCCTATTTATTTATCGTCTTGCGTAGATGCTAAAGTATTGATATTTGATATTAAGTTATGAAAGAGCTGATTTGTCGAGTAGCGACATAAGTGCCTACGTTGGTTAGAACATAACTAGCGGCTGGAGATCATGTGCTGAGCGATGATGTTGTGGCCGTGTGAGGAGAGCAGGTGAAGAACGCCGGCCATGTGGTGTTGTGTCGGCGCGTGCGTAACCGACTAGTATTTAGTGAATGATTGGTATGGATTAAGGGGTGTGGATTAATTAGTTTAGACTAATTAACATTGGCTCTTGTGGGAGCTCTATAGAAGGTTGGAACGCCGAGTTCGGTGGTATGATTTGGATAATGTCTTCGGAATGGTCACAGATGATATGAGATAGCATGGCCTTCGGGCTGAGATTGGAGTTTTAGATGGTGTGATATTTAAATTATGGTAACCAAGAAAATGTAGTAGAGTTATACAGGTTTCCAGACCCGGAATATTTGTTGTGATAGGTTTCGGGTTGGAAAGACATGGTCGTTCGAGTACCGAAATAGTGGGATGGTGTCTAGTGAAAGAGTGGAGTTTGGGTTGGTTTTGCGCATAGGAACGATGCCGTTCGTCTGTGCGTGTATTGCTATTATGTATTAAGTCTGGGTATTGCTTGTTCAGGTGGCGGTTCGAGTCTGATGCTGTCCACGCACCGTCCGCCAGGTTAACAGGCAAGTGCATGGTAGAATAGTGAATTGAGCTAAACGTTTGGTACTCGTATTCCATGCTATGATTTACAGTATTCATGGGATGTTATTCATGAATTTGATGCTTAATGAGACGTGCATTTGCATTGCACCATGAGCATCATAAAAGTCCTACAGAGGTAGGCGAGAAGCATGTGCATACAGAAAGTCCTACCGAAAGGGTGAACTATAGTCTCTGCAAGAGGCTCCCTTCGGCAAGGCACCTACAGAAAGTCCTACCGAAAGGGTGAACTATAGCTTCTACGAGGAGCTCCCTTCGGTAAGGCACCTACAGGAAGTCCTGTCGAAAGGGTGAACTATAGCTTCTACGAGGAGCTCCCTTCGACAAGGCACCTCCAGGGATGGAGGTAGAGGGGTTTCATCGACGGGTGAAACACTCCATTATACCGGTATAAGATGCATACAGAGGTGCATTGCATGGCATTGCATTGCACTGCATTTACAGGAAATGAACAGATGACAGAAAGAGAACCCAGATATTCTGGGTTACAGCTCATAAAGGTGATTTGGTGGTTGCAGATGCATTACAAATGCATTGCATAGCATTGCATGAAAGTGACAGAGAAAGTGATACAGATTACAGATACAGAGAAAGTGATACAGACTACAGCTACAGAGTTGATTTACAGTTTACAGTTACAGAATTAATTTACAGTTTATAGTCATAAAATGGATTTACAGCTTACAGTTCGTGAAATTGATTGAATTGCTAAAGTGATGTTACTGTTTTATCGTGTGCTTGCTGAGTCTTCGGACTCACTCTTGCTTTATTGTTGTTTTTAGATGAAGGAAGACGACATGCATGGGCGGGAGTAGTGCAGTCATTCACGTATCACAGTAATTCACAAATCATCTACAGCTGGCATATTTACTCTTGGATAGCCTAAGTGCCTTTCTAGTAATTATCAAAGTTATATCTCTGCTGCGCTTAGTGTCAAGTGTACCGGCTTTTGTCGTCTGGTTGCTATTTAAATAAAATAGTTGCTTCGCAAGACCATCGGCAAAAGTTGAAGTTGGTAGCATTATAGTGTAGGTGGTAGCACTTTGGGCTCAGGAAGGAGCCGGGGTGTTACAGATACGCCATGTGTAACCTCCTACCTCAAAAGTCCATGAGTGGGTGCAGCTGCCGGTGCTGATGGCCTCCTTGGTCCGGGAGTAGCTGTCGATGTTGAGCACGTGGTACCCTCTCGCCAAGGCGGCGACAACGATGGTGGACGCGGAGCGTGACGGAATGGGGGCACCGTCTCCGGCAACGGACGGCGTCGAGGTCGCCATGACAAGGCCGGATCGAAGTGTTGCAAACCAGACCACGATGAACCGGGTACTAAATATTTTGTTAACGAGTAGTTTGTTGGGAAAACACCAGGATCAAAACCCAAAACAAGCTATCTGGACGATATCTGTGTTAAAGTAATCTTGTTTCACCGAGTCCGAGTGTGTAGGTAGAATACGAGTCCTCTTGCCGCGTATACGTATACGAGTTGGATACGCTGCGTCTGTCCGTTTCCGTGTATGCGTCACGTTATGAGTCCGTGTGTTAGATGGTGATGTAGGCTTTAAATAGCCATGCAATGCAGAACGTGAGGAGAGCAAGCCAATGTAAGAAGTTGAGAAGAAAGAAATAAAGGAGAGAGAGGGGAGGCGTTAAGAGAAAAGGAGCAAGTCTGCAATCCAAGGTTTCAAATAGTCGGGTAAGACATTTAGCGGATGGGTTCCGCAGAGGTTACAAAGGCTATAGCGGGCTATAGCCTCATTTAGCGGATTAGTAAAAGTATATGTAAAAAACTTAGAATTCAATGTTTTATGCACATACAAGCATATAATCAAGGATATTTTAGCATACAAAAACATTCATAGCAGCAAATAGTGAGACATAGTGCATTCCTTCAGGACATTATCAAACAAACACATAAGTTCAATAGATTACAGTCCATAATTCTCCAAATAAACTCACTTCAGGTTTTTTTCCCCCTCCTTAGCGGGCTAAATAGCAGTCCATTTAGCGGATTTAGCGGGCTAAATCCGGCTAATAGCGGCAAACACTGTTTAGCGCCAAAATTGAATTCTCTTAGCCCTTAGCCTTCCCAAAGGGCTAAAACCTTGCTGCAATCTTGTGCTGTCCTGCATGTATATGAGCTTCATCACGTGAAGAAGCAAGACGTGAAGTTAGAGGCTTGGGGCTCATCCTCTAAATCAAGCTACGTCAGGAAGAAGTGTCTCCGACGGAAGTTGCATCGTGGGCGAAGACGGCAAAGTGCTGTGCAGAGTTGAGCGACGAGATCCGCGACGAGATCCGAGAGCAAGGAATTGAGAAAATTGTAACAATCTGGATGCTCAGGAAGCACTCATGCCCTCTCGGCTGAAACCTGCATGTTGAATTGCCGAGAACAGCGTTTTGCCTGAACGCTAAGCATCGTCAGAGATAATCGCTAAGACAGCAGAGAAAACATGCGAGCAGAGGAAGGGAGAAAACAGAGCTTGTGGTGCAAAAAACTCCCTGCACCTTTTATGGGTTTTTTCCTTCTTATTAAAACAGCAAAACTAGAAACTGATTACAAGATCAGAACCGAATCGACTCCTAAATTTTCCTATCTGCTAACAATGGAAATCTGTCTGCTAAAAACACGAAACCAAAAAACAAACCGATTCTTATTCCACAGGGAAACAAGTCGAACTCAAAACAGAAACTAATCAACTCACCGAACAAGAATATTTTTCAACACAGTTGGATTCTGATGGAAACTTAAGGACGTAAGAAATCTGGTATGTTACGATACCATCCATATCTAGCGACACAAATTCTGTTGCAGTGTTGTCTTCACAACTCTCCGTGGATTGCTTTTGTTGGTGAGGGAATTGGGGGTTATCCTGCTAGGTATGTGATCCAAGTTGGAACAAGTCCGTATCTAACTATTCTGATATAATACGGCTTCATGTTCAGTGCAATGAAGTAGTTCTCATGCATGTCTGCAGTTGCAACCGGATTTTTTATTCGGATTTATGTATTACAAGTTCTTAGAGACGTAGATGGTTCTAGATGAAACAGGTAGGCGTGTAATCTGAGCACATACAGACGGATATCACTCATCTTGTATACTATTTCATTTTTTTTCTTAAAATCGAAGTCGGACACAAATAATACTGGATACCTATTTCTCCATTCCGTATGAAGCCGCAACAGACTTCCTCACATCACTTGACATATAGATATATATAGACATATATCACTCATCCCGTATTTTATTCTATATTTTTTCTTTGGAGTTAGAGTCTGATACGAATAGTGCCGGATACCTATTTACCTCTTCTGTATTCAATAGTGTCGGATGGAAATTATCTGACCTGTTTAATTGCACCTCTAGAAACAGGGCTACTATTTTTATTTTTTAAAAAAAAATCGAAAAGGCAACCGTGCTAGTGCTACATATTTATCATGCGTGCGTCTACTTACATTGAATTTACAATGTAGTACAGAGTGTAGTTGAACGCCCTTTGAGAGAGAAGCCGCAAAGAACAGGCTCCATGTTTAATGACAGTCGAAGATGCTACGTGTCATGTTTCACCTTTAGGGTATCTCCAATGGTTTGAGTCAGCTAGCTATATGCATGTATACATCAGCATATATCCTATGTGGAGGAAAGAGAGTATGCAAAAAAATCGAGCCAGCTCTTCCTTAAGCACTAGTCTATAACGCCAAACGAGGCAGCCTCTATAAATTCTGTGTGTGCATGTAAACATCAAATAGTTATCCTTATAGATAGTTCTTTAGAATGCTAGCTTTAGTGTGTACTATATAGATGATGTGGAAGTCTTATAGTTAGTTACTAGCTATAATCATTGGAGATGCATATATTGGAGCTAAGAGATAAAAGAACTGCAGAAATTTAGCGCTACCCCTAGGCTGTACGTACTGCATGCAGGGAGGGAAACTCCACGGATATATAGGTTTTGCTGCTAGCAAATCATGAGCTATGTAGTAACTAGTAAGCATGACGAGCTGCTTGCGTTACTCTTATGTTGTTGCAGGCTTGCGAGCTATCGGGACTGCATACATTAGCCAGGTTGCTCCAACAGGTGGCAAGTGAAGTAAGGATTGTCGTGGATTTTTTTTAGATAAAAGGATTGTCGTGGATGGAACAAAAAATTGGAAAGGTTGCAAAATCTGCTCAGAGAGAGAAAGTATCTTTGGATGTTTAAGAGTAATATCAGTATTTTTTTTAGATAAAGGATATAAAATCCGGCCTCTATATCCACTTGGGATATATACAGCCAAAAGTTACACGAGCTCTTAGGCTCAAAGTCTCAACACTGAGGAGTACACAACCACAAGAAAGAGAGCTTAAGGACTAAGAAAAAACTAGAAAAACTAAGCTTCAGAATTTCTTCTCCGTCCTTGCTTTCAACCAATCCCCAAACCACCTCCAACTGAGCCACCCCAACTCCGGTCTATTTTGCGTGAAGATGAACCTCCAAGGCGGCGCCTCCAAGAGGCGACGAGGGTCGTCGACGCCGCCCGTCTCACCGAGACAAGGCTTTCACCTGGAGAACAGAGTACATGAGGGCTAAGAAGTGCCATGACAACCCTTCAGGAAGGAAAATGACGTCCAAAGGCGTCATAGTTGTCGAGACCGGTATGAACACCGGCAAGGCTTTCGCCAGCACCTCCACAGCAACCCACGCACTAGCCACACACAAAAAAACCGCCACCAGCACACCGAGTTCCACACGCTCAAGGTCATGGCATAGCCATCCTTGAACTCCATGACGAATCGCTTCCCGCCCGAGCACCGCTAACGAATCTCCGACGGATCGTAATGCATCCGGCCGGGGATTGGCTCCTCTGATGAATTAGCCGGCGACGTCAAAGCCGCAGGCATTGGCAGCGAGCGTGTATACGCCGGATATCTGGATTGTGAGGGTACGGGCGCCTGAAGCAAGCCAGCGGTATCAGGCTGTGGATGTTCATGACCTTGTCCTCCCTGATCAAGTAGACGCAGCTCTCCTCCACGCCGAGCTCGCTGGCCGGGAGGGAAGCGGCGAAGCCCGACGGGCCGAGCAAGAACACCTGATCATGCAGCTCGGGAACCACGGTCCACTCGCGCTTCCTGAAATCCATCCTGTAGCGTGTAGGGAGACGGGGTCCAGGATGAGAAGCCAGCCGTGCTGGGTTGCCCAGCACCGCGCCTTGCGCGTCGCGCGGCCGCTTCCTTTGGTTACAATCTGTTCGAATGCGCTTAGAAATGCTTGGGTTTTGTTGCCGCCGCCGCCGCCGTTGCAGGTGGCCGGGCGGCGGATGAGAGCGTTTATCTGCCTGATCAGACCTTCCATTGACGCTTCTTTACTCCACGAGGCTGGTGTTTCATCGCCTTCTTGCTCCCGGCCACACCCAACTGGAAGTCGGGGTTGATGCAGAGGTCCTTGAAGACGCTCTTGAGCTCCTGGTTGCCATTTTCCAGATCGAAGAGCGCCTATGCGCCGGAGTCCACGGACTCTGAGGTACTAGACCCTTGACCTTCTGGAACTTTCTGGAACCTTCTGGAACAAGGAACCTTCTTCCTTCCTTCCCGGAGCTGAACACGAAGGCGAAAGGAACGGTGGCGGCGCCGACGAGGCTGCTTCGCGCACCCGCCTTGCTCTACCAGAAGCACGCCCTTTGCCTCCCCGCCGACGAGAGCAACCACCCGCCGCTCCTCAACCCCACCGCACTCCTCCGCCTCTCTCCCAGCACGCACCACTCCCTCTCCCTCTGTGCACGCCTCGCCGACACGGGAACCCTCCACTGCGCCGCCAAGACGCGAAACCACCAGATCCACGCCGAGGGACTCCAGACCCGGCCCCCAAGCCACCAGATCCGCCGCCGGCGAGAGACGCCGCCGGCGAGGGAATCTGCTGCCGAAGAGCTCGCGACCCCAGCACCGCTCCTTCCCGAACCGATCTGGGGAAGGGAAAAAAGCCCCGCCGCCGCCCTCCTTGCATCCACCGGCGACCGGTGGCGCGCTCCGGCGACGGCGAGGAGGAGGGATCCAGGCAGGGGAGGTAAGGAGGAGTGAGGAAGGGGAAGGGGCCGAGTAGTATCAGTATTTAGTTTGCCTTTGTCTATTAAACTGGATAGTTTCAGGTGATTGGGTGCACACAGGCTGGTGGGATGTTCTGTAGACTCAAGGGCGAGTGCAGGCTATTTTGCCTGTACTTTTTTTTTTTGCTTTGGAACCTTGTAGCTTTGGCTCCTGATAATAGAAACAGGAATTTCCAGCTCAAAAAAAAAAAGAAAGTTCTTCGTACAGTAATTCTCCCAAGTACGTAACTGGTAATTTAGCTACCTACTGAAGACTGGAGACGGATGTTTAACCCACCATGGATGTCTTAATTTGCTTTCGCTGGGCCTGCTGCAATCTATCGAAGCACTTCCGATTGCAAGAGGCAGCGGTTTGCAGGCAGGTGATGTGATGCAGGCTGGCAACACGTATTAGGCTCAATCATAACCATGCTGAAAACACTGTAGCTGGCTGAAAAAAGCACTGTAACTGACAGAGGCTTATTGACCATAATTAAATTTAAAAAAATTTAAAAATAGAAAAAACATATTAGCCCATCACGTATAATGTAAACAAATACGAGGAAAAAAAGAACCGATAAAAAACTCAAAAAAAAGCCAAAAGTTCAGAAAAAGATGAAATTTATGAATAGTGCAAAAATAAGCTGAAGCCAGAAGCTGAAGCCATATTGATCAGGGCCATAACGCCTAAGAAAAAATCTCGATGAGAAAACCAAACACTGGCAACAAAAAATCTTGGTGAGAATATTAATTCATGTACAGTCCAATTAATGTACATATTATTGGTCTCAACAGAGAAATGTATGTGAGTAACTGCATGCAATAATTTGCAACATTTTTAGTGTTGTGATACTCTGTTAGGAATGCTCTTCAGCGCTCTTGGTGAATGGGTTTAGTGACTAGTGATTTTCCTGCATGAACGTTGGCACTGCATCTCATCATCAGCACTACTGTGGTGAATCCGTCAAATAGAAGATTGTACCTAGTATTTTTCCTGTATATCTACTTAATGTGCTGATAGACATGAAGCTACGTTAACAAACAATAGAAATAGATTGAGCAAATAACTGGAACTAGTACTCCATTAAAAGATCAGATGGATATTCAGAAGAATGAGAAACAGCACTTCCGCATGGAACACGCTACGACTGTTTACCAAAAAGAAATAATATCCTCTGGTTACTTTTTTTTTCAAAAGGCAACTGGGCTCTACTAATTCTTATGTATTATTATTAGTGCAGATGCGTGCGTACACCTGTACCATTGAATTTGCAATGAAAAATGTGGTGCAGAGGTAGTTGAACCAAACCCTTTTCAAAGAAGAACCATCAACCATGCAATGTGTCACATACTCATATAGCTCTCAACGATGATATCAGGTTTCACCTATTTATATTGTAGCCAAAAGGATGGGGAGATATGTATAGATTTACTGCTAGCAAGCCCAACACTGGATGTGCTGTGGGGAACAGAAACACCATGGATCGGTTGCTACCTGCTAGCCAGCAAGCACGAAGAGCTGCTTGCAGTACACTCGTCATCTCTTGTAGTTCTGTAGTTGTATATAGGCTTGGGAGGTGTCAGGATTATATATGCTTTCTTTTTTTCCTCTTATGATTTTCGGCAGTTCCTCTTTCTCCTTTCAGAACTAATTTGATCGAGTACTCTCATCATTTCTTGTAGTTCTCTCATCATCTCTTGTAGTTCTTTATAGGCTTGGGAGGTGTCGGGACTATATATGCTTTCTTTTTTCTTTATGATTTTCTGCAGTTTCAATCTCCCTTTTGGAACTAATTTGATCCACTCTAAAAGTTCCCAACACGTACGTTTGGCTATTATGGAGTTAGAATTGACATAGCCTGGTAGGAGCAATATTGCACCATGTGAAACTCTGTCCATAATTGTCTTGGGAACAAGCTCACAATGATTCCCCCTCTCTCTTGGCAACGACGGTGGAGGACGAACGTGTCGGATCAGGCGCGTCCCCGTCGCCGGCGGCCGAAAGTGCGGGCGCGGAGGTGGACATGGTTGATTGGAATACGTACGGCCAGTGGTGCAGATCGAGCAGAAGATTACGATCGAGTCCCAAGTATTTGTCAGTCGTATATCGGGAACCGCGACGATTTTCATGGCGACGAGTGAATTGCTGTCCTGCTAGGTAATTGACTAGTATATGTGATCCAAATTGGAGTCTACGTCCGTGAGCAGCTTGTTTGATATGATTACGGCTAATTCGTGTTCTGTGCCATGAAGTAGTTCTCATGCATGTTGCGGTTGCACCCAGGCTTTGATTCTGATTTTATATTTCAGATGAAAAAAAGGTTACTAATCTTATTTTTATTTATTTTTTGGAAAGGTGATAGTGCTACGTATTCGTCATGCGTGCATCTACTTAATTACATTGAATTCACAGTAAAACAATGTAGTGCAGAGGGTAGTTGAACGCTCTTCAAAGAGGAAACATCAACCATATGTAATGGCACTCAAAGATGCAGGCTACGTACCATGTTTCACCTATATATATTGGAGCTAAGAGATAGAAGAGCTGTAGAAATTTAGCGCTAACACTAGGCTGTACGTACTGCATGCAGGGAGCAAAACTCCACGGATAGGTTTGCTGCTAGCAGCTCAGCAGCTAGCTAGTAAGCGAGACAAGCCGCTTGCATTCCTCTCGATCGTGAGGTTGACTGTGGGCTTGGGAGGTATCGGGACGACATACATTCAAAGTTATACAGTGCTTCGTATAGTCATTCTAAATCATATATAACTGTTAGCTTAGCTACCAACTTCCCACCATTCATGTCTTGATTTTCGCTCGCTCGGCCTGCTGATTTTGAAGCCCATCCGATGGGAGCTCGTGCAGAGATGCAACGGCCGGTTGCAGCAGGGCAATGTCATCATAACTATAGAGAAAACTAAACAGTGATCCAAGATATAAATTAATTCATGTAAATTTCGATTACCGTATATCATTGATCTCAGAGATGTGTAAGTGAGTAACAATTTTTCACGATCAAAGTGAGTAACAGCATGCAATGAGTTGCAACATTTGCAGTGTGTTGTGATACGCTGTTAGAACTCCTGGTGATTGGTTTAGTGATTAGCGGTTTTCCTGCATGCGTTGGGAATAATTGCATTTAATCATCGCCACTACGTAGCAAATCCGTCAAATAAAAGATGGTACCTAGCTAGTAATTTTCCTCTATATACACTTAATGTGCTGATCGACATGAAGCTGCGCTAACAGAGGATAGAAACAGATTGAGCAAATGACCCATAGAACTAGCTAATACTCCATTAAAAGATCAGATGGATATATATACCGAAGAATGAGATAGTGATTCCACATAGAACAAGACTTTTGGCACGTTTTCGCGTTTACGCCATCCGGTGGGTGGACGGCAGGGCGGAGCAGACGACACGTGGCACCTGCCGCCTCGTAAGCAGACGGCAGGCACCTGCCGCCTCGTAAGCAGACGGCAGGCACCTGCCACCCGCCCACCAGATGGCAGGTGCCTGCCGCCCGCCCACGGGACGACAGGTGATTAAGCCGGCTAATTAACTGGCTTAATTACATGTCTAATTCGTAATTTATAATTTTTAAATATAGCAAATGGGCTCACAAAATTATGACATTTTTGTAGAGCTTCTAGAGGCATCGTGGTATGTTGTATAATTGTTTTGCAATTTTTTGAGGCTATTTGTTACCTCTAAAAATTCTTGGAATGACACATGATTAACTAGGCGATTAAGCAGTTATACTCCGCTCTATGAATTTTTAGAGATAGCAAATGATCATAAAAAATTACAAAATTTTTTGTGGAACTTTTGTATATAGTGTGCTATGTTGTGTAAGTTTTACATATTTTTTTACACTATTTTACTATCTCTAAAAATTATTTAAGCAGCGTATAATTAAATAGGTAATTAAGAACTAATCGTGGGATTAATGACCTGCTGCCCGGCCACTGTACGGCAGGCCTGGTGCCGCCCAGTGGCCAGAAAGTAGGTTATTAGGCCCAGTTATTAGTACTTAATCATCCAATTTAATTACATGCCACTCAAATAATTTTTATTAGTAGTAAACTGGTGCAAAAAATTATGTAAAAATTACACAATGTAGAAAACTATATACGGAAGCATCACAAATTTTGTAATTTTTCACGACTATTTGATACCACTAAAAATTATTAGAGCGGCGCATAACTACTTAATCACCTAGTTAATTATGCGTCGTTCCAAGAATTTTTAGAGGTAGCAAATGATATCAAAAAATTGCAAAACAATTACACAATATACCATGATATCTCAGAAAGTTGCACAAAAATTTTTATATTTTTTTAAGCTCATTTGATATATTTACAAATTTAAAAAATTATAAATTATGAATTAGGCAGGCCTAATTAGCCGGCTTAATCACCTGCCGTCCCATGGGCGGGCGGCAGGCACCTGTCGTTTGCTCACGTGGCAACAGGTGCTATGCATCATCTACTCTGCACTGTCACCCATCCACCGAATGGCATAAACGATATTTTTTTAATATGGTGCACATATAACTATTTTTATAAATATGATGCAAAAATATGCTAAAAGTGACTTTGATTCTGGAACAAGCACTACAAGTTGTACGTACTGAGAGACGTAGGCGATTCCACATGGAAGTGAAACACCCTACGCCTATATCCGAAGCAGAATCTGGTTACTATTTTTTCAGAAGGCAAACAGGGCTACTAGTATTATGTGTTACTACTTTATTAGTCCACGTACGTGTGTCTACTTGGAGCATTGAGTTTGCAATGAAAAACGTAGTGCAGAGGGTAGTTGAATCAAACCCTATTCAAAGAGGAACCGTCAGCCATGCAATGTGTCATATGGCTCTCAACCAGGCGGTGGAACTGGATCTTGGACTAGATAGACTATAGCCCGAGATTTAAAAATGCTATTAGTACTACCCCTTAATACTCCCTTCAAAATATATGTGGTGTAGCAGTTCATCCCGAGGCCTCAGAAATGATTAGCCTGGTAGGAGCAGATTGACAACAGCCCAAGCGCACGGTGTCTCAGCCAGCCCATGCATTTTTCACACTTCACAGCCCATCCAGGCATCCACCAAGTCTAAGACCTTAGAGCATCGCCAATAAATCTTCTAAAGTGCTCACATCCCCTATATTTTAGAAGAAAAGGTAAAAAAAAGGGGCTCCAACAGATCCCCTAAGTGGTACCCAAAAATATAGAAGACTCCATCCCTCATTTTTCGTCCCCCATATATGGAGGACGCACACCATCCCCTAAATCGGTCCCAACGCTCCTGCGCCGTCCGATCCCCTAAATTCTTTGGTTGGTAGTTTTTGTGGACCCAGATTTTAATTTAGGGGACCATATTCAGAGGACTTGTTGGAGATTACATATTTTTAGTCTTCTATATTCTAGATTGTGTCCTCTAAAAAGTGATTTAGAGCAACTCCAAGAGAAGAGCTAAATCATTTTCTAAAGGTAAATTTGGTTATTATTGGAGAAAAAACGTCTCCAATAGACTCTGTAAATGACTCTCCAAATTTAGTAGCTCTCCATCCCTCCTCCTTCGCTCTCTATTTTTGGATAGCCTACCTCGCTCACCATCCAGCCTCTTGGCGCGGTCGGCGTTTCCTTCCCGCACGCTGCGCCCCATTCCTGCGCGTACGCGACCCACCGCGCGCCCTCTAGTTTAGATAGCCTGTTGGAGTAGTCTTGCTTTTTTGGGTGAGATTCATTTTAGAGAATAGCTAAATCACTAAATTTAGATACTTCTTTTGGCTAATCTCTTGGAGTTGCTCTTAGGGGATGAGATTTAGAGGACATTGTTGGAGATGCTCTTAGCCCCTAATCCAATCCAAAAGGAAACCCTAAAATCTAAATATAATCATACCCGATACCCCACCTCAGCTCACACTCCGCACAGCGGCTCAGCCCCAGCCGACGGTCGCCCAAGTCCTGATCCACGTGAGGCGTGACACGGCCGTGCCCCCACAACCGGCCGCCTCCCTCACCTCTCATCTGTGTGCGCCCCCATCGCCGACCGCTACCCTCGCCCCTCGCTCTCCTGACACGGTGACGCCGTGGTCCGCCGGCTGCTGCTCTCGTGGACCTACGCCTCCGGCCTCTAGGTGGGTGCCCTCGCCGAGTCATGAGTCCATGTTTAATGGCAGTCGAAGATGCTACGTGCCATGTTTCACTTTATATATTGGAGCTAAGAGATGAAAGAACTACAGAAATTTAGCGCTACCCCTAGGCTGTACGTACTGCTGTCCTGCTAGCGAATTCATGTGTGATCCGAATTGGAGTCTACGTCTGATATGATTACGGCTAATTCGTGTTCAGTGCCATGAAGTAGTTCTCATGCATGCTGCGGTTGCACCCAGGCTTTGATTCTGATTTTATATTTCAGATGAAAAAGGGTTACTAATCTTATTTATATTTATTTTTTGGAAAGGTAATAGTGCTACGTATTCGTCATGCGTCCGTCTACTTAATCACATTGAATTCACAATAAAAAAACGTAGTGCAGAGGGTAGTTGAACGCTCTTCAAAGAGGAACATCAACCATGTGTAATGGCACAAAGATGCAGGCTACATACCATGTTTCACCTATATATATTGGAGCTAAGAGATAGAAGAACTGTAGAAATTTAGTGCTAACCCTAGGCTGTATGTACTGCATGCAGGGAGCAAAACTCCACGGATAGGTTTGCTGCTAGCAACTCATCAGGTAGCTAGTAAGCGTGACAAGCCGCTTGCATTCCTCTCGATCGTGTGGTTGACTGTAGGCTTGGGAGGTATCGGGACTACATACATTCCAAGGGATCCAGTGATTCATATAGTAATTCTCCCAAGTATATAACTGCTAATTTAGCTACCTAGTTCCACAGAAGACCAGAGACGAAAGTTCAACCCGCCATTCATGTCTTAATTTCCCGCTTGCTCGGCCTCCTGATTCTGAAGCCCATCCGCTGCAATTCGTCCAGAATGAAGCCCATCCGCTGCAATTCGTCCAGAGAGGCAGCGGGTTTCAGCGGGGCGACGCCATGCCTGCTGTCTAGCATCATAAACATGCTGCACTTTATTACGCCTAAGAAAAAATATTGATGAGAAAACCAAACAGATCCAAGGAAGAGTATTAATTGATGTACATTCCGATTAACGTATGTATATATATGTCTCAATCATGGTGCCTCTGTTATTTATACTATAAATATATATAAATATATATAGAACATTTTTCCACGATCGAAGTGAATAACCGCATGCAATAAGTTGCAATATTTGCAGGAACTCTTGGTGATTGGTTTAGTGATCAGCGATTTTGCGTTGGGATTAATTGCATTTCGTCATCACCACTACTGTAGCAATCAGTCAAATAAAAGATGGTGATCGATTTAATGTGCTGATCGACATGAAGCTGCTATAACAGAGGATAGAAACAGATTAATCAAATAACCCAGGTAACTAGCTAATACTCCATTAAAAGATCAGATGAATATACAGAAGAACGAGAAATAGAGATTCCACATGGAACAGTTACTACAAGTTGTACGTACTGAGAGGTAAGCGATTCCTCATGGAAGTGGAACACGCTACGCCTATATCCGAAACGGAATCTGGCAACTTTTTTTTTTTCCAGAAGGCAACAGGGCTACTAGTATTATGTATTATTATTTTATTAGTCTAAATGCGTGTGTCTAATTGTAGCATTGAATTTGCAATGGAAAACGTAGTGCAGAGAGAGGGTAGTTGAACCAAACCCTATTCAAAGAGGAACCGTCAACCATGCAATGTGTCACATAGCTCTCAACGAGCAATATCAGGTTTCACCTATATATATTGAGGCCAAAATGAGGGCAGAACTGCAGGGATTTAGTGATTTTTTAGAATATAAAAGGCCGAAGCCTTTCTAATTTCTGATGTTAGTATATTACAAACCAAACAGGTTCATTACAGTTTCTTACAGAAATGAAAAAACAAAACATAGCAGTCCTAGTTACCAAGGAAATCTTTTTTCCCTGCTCCCAGTGCTGCAACTAAAGCAAAAGATGGAAATGAAATAACAGGCTACAAGCAACAAGCTCGACTGAAAACTGCCAAATGCTGAAGCAAGCACTAGTCTTCCAGCGTCTTCAAGCACCTATCATTCCACCTCCTCCCGTAATTCTTGGAACAGTTGGTCGCCATCCTCTTGTGGCAGAGAAAACTTCAGTTGCCACTTGTTCGAGCAACCTGGCCCCCTCCTGCTGCTCCTCTCGGTTCCTCACTTTTGTCTGAAAGTTCAACCAATGGTTAATCCATTAACATACAGTGAGCATTACCGATATTGGGTTATTAGGCAGAGATTTAGTGCTAGGTAGCCCAACACTGGATGTACTGTTGGGGAGAAGAAACACCATGAATCGGTTGCTACTTGCTAGCAACTCAGCCCGTGTAGTTGCAGTACTCTCGTGTAGTTAGTTATATGTTTGGGGTTGTCGAGTCGGGACTATATACATTAGATGAAACCAAGTTCTGCATAAAAGTGTAAAACAATTATCCTAAGCAATCAGCAGGCAATTAACCTACCTACAGTATTCTTCACTTGAAGAGACTGGAGAATTAGAAGTCTAACCCACAATGCTTGTTTTCTTTTTGATCAATTGGTGTTGGTTTGTGGAGACCGCTCCACGGGATCGGCGAGTCAGGCCATTGAGTCGCTCGTCCGGTAGATGGTTGTGTTGGCTGTGAAAAACTTCCTATGTTTAATCGATACTACATATGTTGGGTATTACGAATTTTTATCTCTTTCTCGATCAAAGTGAGTAATTGCATGCAATTAATCCTGCAACAATTTTTCAGAGTACTCTGTTAGGAGTTGCGTTCAGAACTCTTGGTCATTGGCAAGGTGATAAGTGATTTTCTGCATGCATATACAAGCTACCCTTGCATCGCCACAACTGTAGCAAATCATGCTTCCTCCGACATTAGTACAATCCATGGATCACCTATTTGACTATGTCTGACTTAATATTCTCAATTTTTCAGAGGTTGAGGACAGAAACAAATTCATGAAGCAGATTAACAGAAATATTTAAGCAGATAATCCATGGAACTAGTACTCCATTTATGGAGAAGATGAAAATGCAGACAAATAAGAAATAACCAATCTTTAATTTCATCGGACTGACTAAATGCACAGGTCAACAAACTTGGCCATAAGCTCCTTGCAAACAGAGGGGCAGCTTGTCATGAGATGATCATAACCATCGGTTGCCATGACCGCTTTCATATTCCGGGGTAAGCCGAGGAACTTGAATATCCCCTTCTTGAGCCATTGGCAATGATGCTGCTCGGCCAAGGCCAATGTGGTCGCCGCCGTCTTCACCTCGAGGCACTTGCACAGCTTGTCCTCACAGATCAACTTCAGCCTCTCCACCTCGTACCTGTCGGCCGCTACAAGCAAATGTTGAGCAATTACTACTGCATCTTCCTCGTTTATCTCTGGCAGCTCGTCAGTGTATATAAAGTGAAGCAGCGCCTTGAATACAGTGGCGTCCATGTCGCTGATACATATGGATCTTGCAGTCTTCTCCCTCATGGAACCAAACAGCTCCGCCTTGAAGACCGGCGACCGAGCGACGAGCACACACCGATGCGCAGCTAACGTCTCCTCACCGACCTTGAACGCAAGGTTTCAAATAGCCGGCTAAGACATTTAGCGGATGGGTTCCGCAGAGGTTACAAAGGCTATAGCGGGCTATAGCCTCAAATAGCCTCTTTTAGCGGATTAGTAAAAGTATATGTAAAAAACTCATAATTCAATGTTTTATGCACATACAAGCATATAATCAAGGATATTTTAGCATACAAAAACATTCATAGCAGCAAATAGTGAGGCATAGTGCATTCCTTCAGGATATTATCAAACAAACACATAAGTTCAATAGATTACAGTCCATAATTCGTCCCACTTCAGGTTTTTTTCCTCCTTAGCGGGCTAAATAGCAGTCCATTTAGCGGATTTAGCGGGTTAAATCCGGCTAATAGCGGCAAACACTGTTTAGCGCCAAAATTGAATTCTCTTAGCCCTTAGCCTTCCCAAAGGTTAAATCCGGCTATAGCGGTGGCTATAACCGGCTATTTGAAACATTGCTTGAACGTGACATCCGCCCCCGCCTGGGTCAGGAGGAGATCGCCGAGATGCCGGTGCATGTTAGACGGTGGCACCTCGACGAACGACTCCTCCACGCCAGCTCGTCGACGCATAGCTCCTTAAGGACGGTGACGTCGCACCGGATGGTGAGTCGGTCGTTCTTGAGATGATCTGATTTCTCTAGCTCCTCCCTTTTGATGAACCTCCCCCAGCCCCAGCCGCTTACATCCTTGTTGAAGGTGCGCTTGCCTGTGCGGCGGTGCGACGGCACCGCCTTCCTGCCGCCGCCGTCGAGCATAAAAGATTCAGAGGCGCGGAAGCAATGGATGGAACGCCGTACCTCTCCCTGGCTGGCGGTTACGTGTTATATATGCATGGAACATCCCCACGCGTGGAGTTTACAAGTCATGCAGAAAGAGATATGATCGGCATCAAACCTATTTGAATTACAAGAGTAGTTGTAACAGAAGAGTCTATCCTTCCTAATACAAAACAATGATGCCAACCAAAACTCATACCGTGCAGTACAAGAGATTACAAAGATATTACTATATCTAACAGCCCCCCTCAATCATAACCGGGCTAGGTTAAGATTGTGTTTAAAATTTTCCAATTGTCGCAACAGTCAATGCCTTTGTAAATCCATCAGCAACTTGATCGCCTGAAGGAACAAAATCAACCTCCAATAATTTGCTTGTCACTCGTTCTCTCACAAAGTGATAATCTACTTCAATATGCTTAGTTCGAGCATGAAAAACAGGATTAGCAGAAAGATATTTGGCTCCAATATTATCACACCACAATCTAGCTGTAGGTGGACATTTTATACCGATTTCTTGTAACAAGGTTTGAATCCACATTATCTCAGCAGTAGCATTGGCCAGTGCTTTGTATTCTGCCTCAGTACTTGATCTTGAGACTGTTGCATGTTTGCGTGCACTCCATGAAATTAGATTTGATCCTAAAAATATAGCAAAACCCCCAGTAGACCTTCTGTCATCTACAGATCCTGCCCAGTCTGCATCTGAAAATCCACTAACAAGAACAGAATTGGACTTACTGATTTTTAGTCCAATCTTAGTGGATTGTTTTAAATACCGTAAAATCCTTTTACAGCAGCCCAGTGTATCACTGTAGGAGCCTGTAGATATTGGCAAACTTTGTTTACAGAAAATGCAATATCAGGTCTTGTAAGAGTTAGGTACTGAAGTGCACTAACTATACTTCTATATTGTGTTGCATCATTAGCACCCAATGGCTCACCCTCAAATGCAGACAACTTCTCACTGGTGGATAAAGGAGTGCTAACTGGTTTACAATCAGACATGCCCACTCTTTTTAATAGATCCGAAGCATACTTGCTTTGAGTTAGAATAATTCCATCACATACCTTGTTTAAATCCTTTTGCAACTAGACGAGCTTTGTATCTATCTAGACTCCCATCAGCTTTACGTTTAATCTTGTAAACCCACTTGCAATCTATAATATTGTTTCCTTTTTGAGGTGGAACTAGGTGCCAAGTTTTATTTTTGATGAGAGCATCATATTCTGTATCCATAGCCTTTTTCCAATTTTTATCTCCCAAGGCTTCACTTATATCATGTGGCTCACCAGATGACATGAAATATGCATAGCGAATGGTACCATCAGTATATACCTTAGGCTTGATAATGCCAGCCTGAAGTCGCGTCCTTGGACCTGGAGTAGAGGATAGATCTTGCACTGGAGAAACTTGCGTTGGACCTTCTGCTGGTGCAGCTTCGGATGCCGCTGCCGCTGACTCCATTGTCCCCCTGAGCGCCGCAGATCGTCCATCAGGCGCTCCCTGCACCGGAGGCAGCACGAGCGGGAGTGCGGACTCGGACGTACAGGGGTCGCGCGAGGCGCTGTCATCCGCAGCAAAGGTGGATCCCGAGATGATCTCAGTCGAAGCAGCAGCCTCAGGAACCGGCTCCGGATCTTCTGCTTCCAAGTGTTCAGATGTGTCCTGTGGCTCCTGCAATTCTTCAATATAATTACTGTGATCAGCAGCATTAGGCATATGACCATCTACAGATTCATCCCCTGATCTCAGATTTTGTAGGGTTGGAGGAAGGAGGAGAATGTCAGAACGCAATTGTTTACCGGCATTGGGATGAAGTTTTGAGAACGGGAAAACACTTTCATCAAAGACGACATCTCTTGAAATATAAATGCGTCCTGTGGCCACATCAAGACACTTAAAACCTTTGTGGAGATTACTATATCCTAAAAAGGTACACTCCTTAGATCGGAATTGAAGCTTGCGGGTATTATAAGGGCGAAGATTGGGCCAACAAGCACACCCAAAGATTTTCAAAGATGAATAATCGGGCTTAGTATGAAACAAGCGTTCCAAGGGAGTAGAATGATTGATGACTTTGCTAGGAGTGCGATTAATCAAAAAAGTTGCGGCAAGGAACGCTTCATCCCAAAATTTGAGAGGCATATGAGCATGAGCCAAAAGGGAAAGCCCTACTTCAACAATGTGTCTGTGCTTACGCTCAGCTGCTCCATTTTGTTGATGAGCATAAGGACAAGAAACACGATGAGTTATGCCAATTTTGTTAAAAAAGGAGTTAAGCCTCTCATATTCACCTCCCCAATCAGTTTGCATAGCAATGATTTTACGATCAAAGAGACGTTCCACAAGATTTTGAAACTCATGGAATTTTTGAAATACCTCAGATTTAAATTTTAAGAGGTATATCCAAGTGAATTTGCTGAAATCATCAATAAAACTAACATAGTACTTGTATTTTCCAACAGACTCAGGTGCTGGACCCCAAACATCAGAAAACACAAGTTGCAAAGGATGAGTGGAAACACTGATAGATTTAGGATAGGGTAACTGATGACTTTTTGCTTACTGACATGCATCACAGACTGAATTTTTATTTGACTCAACTGAACAAGGAAGATTAAATTTTCTAATGACTCTTTGAATAACAGGAGTAGCAGGATGACCTAGACGACTATGCCATCTGTCAAACGATGGTTTATTGACTTCAAAAGCTTGTTTTGTAGGTGGTGCATGAGGAAGAGGGTACAAGCCTTTGTGACATCTCCCTCTAAGCAGAGTTGTCTTCGTGTCCTGATCCTTGATAAAAAAGAAATCAGGGTGAAATTCTAGAAAGACATTATTGTCAGTAGTAAGACGATGAACAGAAACAAGATTTTTCTTGGCTTTAGGAACATGGAGAACATTGTCAAGATTGAGATCACGATTAGGGGTATGAATAGTAGATTGGCCAATATGACTAATATTCATACCTGCACCACTGGCGGTGTGAATTTGATCTGTCCCATGATACTTGTCTCGAACTGATAGCTTTTCTAGTTCTCCAGTAATGTGATCAGTAGCGCCAGTGTCGGTGTACCAGTTTGTATCCATAACATAAGAATTTGTTGCAGCCTGAGCACTTCTTTCATCTGGAACATAAGTTTCATCATACCTGTGCCAGCAACGATCAGCAGTATGCCCAGTTTTGTGACACACTTGGCATACTGGGCGAGAATTATTGTTGGTGCGGTTGGCGTTGTTACTGTTGTTGCCGCGCCAACCGCTGTTTCCTCCTTGGCGCTGGTTGTTGGAATTGAAAGTGCCAGCGCTGTGATTTCGGCCCGTTCCTCGACCACGTCCAACTCCACGTCCGCGGCTTCCAGAACCACCGCGGCCACCCCGGTTCGCCATATTGGCAGATGACCCGGAGAGATTTCCACGCTCAATCAGCTGCATGCGTGTCTCGAAGGCGAGGAGTTGTGCGTACACTTCACTCAGGGAAACTGTCTCCGATCTTGTAACAAGAGCAGAAACCATGGGGTTAAATTCATAATCAAGACCGGTAAGAATATACTCAACGAGTTCTTCGTCGTCGAGAGGTCTTCCGGCAGCAGCCATCTCATCACCAAGAGCCCTCATTCTTGCGAAGTATTCTGCGACGGATTGATTTCCTTTCTGCGCAGTTGAGAGGGCGAGGCGCGTGTTCACGACACGAGCCCGAGTTTGCGACGAGAACATGGATTCAATCGTACTCCATGCCTGCGCTGCAGTCTCCTTCGCAGCAACTTGCGCAAGCACCTCCCTTGATAGAGATGCTAAGATGAATCCCAGAACTTGCTGGTCAGTAGCATACCACTCCTCGTACGCCGGATTTGGAACTTTTGCCGGCTTGTCAGCTGCTTTATCTTCAATCTCAGCAGGAGGAGCTGGTGAGGCACCGGTCAGATGCCCCGTCAGGCGCGCTCCTCGGACGGCAGCGAGAATCAGCGCCTTCCACATGGCGTAGTTGTTCTTTGACAACTTCTCTGAGATGGGAATCCCAAACAGAGAATTCATGGTGGAATTGGTGGAGGAAGAAGAACCAGACATTGTAGATCGGATCTGGAATATTTTGCCGCTCTGATACCATAAAAGATTCAGAGGCGCGGAAGCAATGGATGGAACGCCGTACCTCTCCCTGGCTGGCGGTTACGTGTTATATATGCATGGAACATCCCCACGCGTGGAGTTTACAAGTCATGCAGAAAGAGATATGATCGGCATCAAACCTATTTGAATTACAAGAGTAGTTGTAACAGAAGAGTCTATCCTTCCTAATACAAAACAATGATGCCAACCAAAACTCATACCGTGCAGTACAAGAGATTACAAAGATATTACTATATCTAACAGAGCAGAGCGATCTGGAACTCGGCGTTGACGCCTTCGGCGGCGCTGACATGGTCGAGGTAGATGGATATGTAATCGGCATAGTCTTCCTTGCTGCCATTGGGATAATATTCTATACGCCATGTGTGACCTCCTACCTCAAAAGTGCACGAGTGGGTGCAGCTGCAGGTGTCGATGGTCTCCTTGATCCGGGAGTAACCGTCGATGTTGTGCACATGAGAACCTTTCGCCACGGTGGCGACAGTGGTGGACGCGGAACGTGACAGGACGGGGGCACCGTCGTCTCCGGCAGCGGCGGACGGCGAGGTCTCCATGACACATATGGCAGGGCAGAAGCTAGCGCTGGCACATGTTGAGCAATTACTACTGCATCTTCCTCGTTTATCTCTGGCAGCTCGTCAGTGTATATAAAGTGAAGCAGCGCCTTGAATACAGTGGCGTCCATGTCGCTGATACATATGGATCTTGCAGTCTTCTCCCTCATGGAACCAAACAGCTCCGCCTTGAAGACCGGCGACCGAGCGACGAGCACACACCGATGCGCAGCTAACGTCTCCTCACCGACCTTGAACCGTTGAACGTGACATCCGCCCCCGCCTGGGTCAGGAGGAGATCGCCGAGATGCCGGTGCATGTTAGACGGTGGCACCTCGACGAACGACTCCTCCACGCCAGCTCGTCGACGCATAGCTCCTTAAGGACGGTGACGTCGCACCGGATGGTGAGTCGGTCGTTCTTGAGATGATCTGATTTCTCTAGCTCCTCCCTTTTGATGAACCTCCCCCAGCCCCAGCCGCTTACATCCTTGTTGAAGGTGCGCTTGCCTGTGCGGCGGTGCGACGGCACCGCCTTCCTGCCGCCGCCGTCGAGCAGAGCGATCTGGAACTCGGCGTTGACGCCTTCGGCGGCGCTGACATGGTCGAGGTAGATGGATATGTAATCGGCATAGTCTTCCTTGCTGCCATTGGGATAATATTCTATACGCCATGTGTGACCCAAGGTTTCAAATAGCCGGCTAAGACATTTAGCGGATGGGTTCCGCAGAGGTTACAAAGGCTATAGCGGGCTATAGCCTCAAATAGCCTCTTTTAGCGGATTAGTAAAAGTATATGTAAAAAACTCATAATTCAATGTTTTATGCACATACAAGCATATAATCAAGGATATTTTAGCATACAAAAACATTCATAGCAGCAAATAGTGAGGCATAGTGCATTCCTTCAGGATATTATCAAACAAACACATAAGTTCAATAGATTACAGTCCATAATTCGTCCCACTTCAGGTTTTTTTCCTCCTTAGCGGGCTAAATAGCAGTCCATTTAGCGGATTTAGCGGGTTAAATCCGGCTAATAGCGGCAAACACTGTTTAGCGCCAAAATTGAATTCTCTTAGCCCTTAGCCTTCCCAAAGGTTAAATCCGGCTATAGCGGTGGCTATAACCGGCTATTTGAAACATTGGTGTGACCTCCTACCTCAAAAGTGCACGAGTGGGTGCAGCTGCAGGTGTCGATGGTCTCCTTGATCCGGGAGTAACCGTCGATGTTGTGCACGTGGGAACCTTTCGCCACGGTGGCGACGGTGGTGGACGCGGAACGTGACAGGACGGGGGCACCGTCGTCTCCGGCAGTGGTGGACAGCAAGGTCTCCATGACACGTATCACGTATGGCAGGGCAGAAGCTCAGAATGCGATGAATTGAACGAGGTATTAGAATTTTTTTTAGGGAGAGGTATTAGAATTTGGCAACGAGTATACGATACGATACGATTTTATTTAAGTTGCTTCCTCACGGCTTGGTTTCGGTTAAGATTTGTGCTTCACGTCTTGTAATCGGTTACTACAAATTTTTACTAACGAGTAGTCGGATTCTGATGGAAACTTACGGACGTGAGGAAACTTACCATCTCTGCTAGCGACCAGGGTTTTGGTTTCCGGTTACCGAAACCCTGCTAGCGAGACAGATTTTGTGATCTTTGATTTTCTCAAATAGGCGCATCCACGGCCTCTCGCCGAACCGCCTCCACCTCGCCCGGTCGGCCGCACCGCTTGGCTATATACCGTGCCGCTGACGGCCTTCACGCCGCCGTCCGGCTCCCACACCACCTTTCCGAACTGCAGATGGCTCGCCCGGGCCCCGGCGTCGCCACCGCTCTACGCGCCGCTGCAGCATCCTGCTCGACGCCACGCCGTCACTCGCATTCCACACCGCTGGGCTGCTGGTGCCTCACCCGCGACGGCCCGCCACGCCGATGCGTGTCGCTCGTGCTCCGATGCGTGTCGTGCGCGCCCGCCTCGCCGCGTGCTGACCACGCCGCGCGTCCACGGCCTCTCGCAGAGCCGCCTCCACCTCGCCCTGTCAGCCGCACCGCTTGGCCAAGTGCTGTGCCGTGCCATGCTTGGAACTCGCTAACCCGACGTCCAGGGCTGCTGCTCCTCCTTCCCCCGCTTTCTCAACTTGCTCAAACGACCATGCATGTGCAAAGAACTTGGATGGATGGAATGCTTAGGTGATGGGGAATGCGATGGTGTGACATGCAGGGCTAGATTCTTCAAAAATGGATGGGATTTGGAGGAGAGGAGAAGGCATGAGTCTTTGCTTCGTGCTGGGAAGAAATGGCAATGGGAAGAACAGAGGGCACAGGGCTTCGTCCTTTTTTTTATTTGGGCAAGATTAGTGGCTGTGGCGGTTAAGGTGTGATTTGTTTTTGGTTGTTGGGTTCCAAATGCAAAGTTTTGAGCTGGGTAGCAAATATGGTAAATGTTTGGACAATTGTGTAAAATAAAAAGGATGCACCTGCAGTGAAGTTTATGTCAGATAATTGCCATTAGGCAAAGTTACTTATCAAATTTGCTCTAGAAATTTGCGGTGTTACACTTCTCCAACTTCCTCTTGTATTATTTATTTGAAGGAAGTGAAGTACTTTTCCTAGAATGTTATTGATAAGTGTTAGTGTTCTTGATTAGTTAGTTAATTGATCTTTTCTAATTTGGCTAGCTTCATATATATGTTACTCTTTAATTTCTTGCGTAAAACATTTTCAGTTCCATCTTTCCTAATCGATCAATGTTCTGAATTGTGTTGAACACAAAGCATCATTATTTCGTATTCTTTGAAGTAATGCAAATACACCGAAAAGACAACAGTTCCGGATGCAACGCGTCAGGTTATCATTATAATTCATAGGTATAGTGATGTGCAAAGAGTAGTAGTGATGTGTTTAATTTTTCTGCGCTAAAGAGAACAGAGAACCATGTGACATGTTGCTACGCTCGTTTTGGCTTCAGTTTTTAGCTTCCGGCTTATTTTTCACTATTCATAAATTTCGTCTTTTTCTGAACTTTTGGCTTTTTGTTGAGTTTTTTTCCGGTTCTTTTTTTCCCATATTTGTTTGTATTATATGTAATAGGCTAACATATTTTTTATATTTTTTTAATTTTTTTAAATTTAATTATGCTAAATAAGTCTCTGTCAGCTACAATGTTTTTCAGCCAGCTACAGTGCTTTTCAGCCATAAGCCACAAAAAAAGCCCAAATGAGCACATGACAACTGAGTTATTCTGAAGCATCATACCTTATTACAAGATATGCTTTCTTTCTCCTATAAATAGTACATGTAACGATTGAAGGCTAGCTGAAATATCATTTTTTTTGGAGGCAGACACCATGGATGGGATAGTTGCCACTGAACAACTAGCAAGAACAATGAGTCGCATGCTATCTTGCATGCATGTAGGTTTAGGAGGCATCAGGACCATATTGTTCAACATCCTTAAAGGTATGCATCTACTTTTAATCTTGCAACCTAGCATACATTCTTCATTATTGAGAAGAGAATAAAATGCTAACAACTGTCTAAACTTGTACTTAAAGCATTTATTGAGTCTTCTTTGTGAGTTGTCATTGTTGATTTGTTGCGCCCTGCTTCAGATGGACTGCCACTCAAGTACATCAGGTTAGACATGGATCTATGTGTGTCGTTTGCACTCTCCTTTGATGGATCTCCCTTTGCTGTTTGCATTTTCTTTTGGTCTGATTGAGATAAACAGATGCTAGGTACATTACTGTTCGTCTTGCTTCTACTCTAGTTGTTCATACTTAGCCATCATTGCCTATTTTTCCCTTGCCTTCTTTTTATTTCCAAATGCACTATTTGCGTGGTCGCATAATATATAAAAAAAACTTTGGCACTAAAAAACATATTAAAAACTATACAGTTTTTAGGCACAACACATAATATGGTTTTCAAAATTAGGGTTCTAGAATATTGTTGTGTTTTCTAATAAAAAATATGATAACTCCCCTTGCAATTGACAAGATGATCTTCTTTGCTAGTGATGAAAAATCAAGTTAATATAGCAAATCATACATGTCGTACCATAGGTGTAGGCTATATGTCTTTGATGAAACTAACATACGCAACGAATTCAATCATACATTAGGCCAGATTGCGGTGCCATGGTAACGTGCTTCGTCTCATGCAGGCTGTGGTGCAGTGTCTCTTCTGAGCTGATGCATTGTGCACATTAGCCATGACGCTTCTTCTCCTCCAAAGTTTCTTTTAAGGAGTGAGGGCCAAAGGCTAACTCTGTACTGCTTGCATAGGCTGCTTTAAAACTAAAACTAAAAATTCCTCTAGAAATTAATAAACAAATAAACTAGTACATAGGGATGGCATGATTTACATCCACGTAAAATTTTTCTAATACTTCAAAATAACCCAGAATTGAACTTGTTTGGACTAACATACTGGGGTGATCGGTTGGGCTTCAGCTTTCATCTTCCAGCTTATTTTTCACTATTCATAAATTTCATCTTTTTCTGAACTTTTGGCTTTTTGTTGAGTTTTTTTGCCGGTTCTTTTTTCCCGTATTTTTTTGTATTATATGTAATGGGCTAACACATTTTTTATATTTTTTAATTTTTTTAAATTTAATTATGCTAAATAAGCCTTTGTCAGCTACAGTGTTTTTTCAGCCAGCTACAGTGCTTTTCAGCCATAAGCTACCAAAAATAAGCCCAAATGATCACTAATGGTTTCTAAGAAGAGTACAGGATGACTACAAATGATAAACCACAACCCTTGAGAACACCGACAAAACCAAAATGACCTTGAGGATACCAACAGAATTGAGATTGAGGATACAAATACAAGCAGCAACGTAAAGTAAGATCTTTGCGGGGTCTAAGATTCTTGCGTGATTTCGCCAACCTTGTATCCAGCAAAATCTTGCATCGGTCACCATGACTGCCCTTGAATTCCGACGGGAAGCAATGAACTCACAGCGCATCTTGTTAAGCTTGCAGCACTGATGCTACTCCAATAGCGCCAACGTGGTCAACACCGTGTGCCTACGCCGATGTGACTGCACCATTTTTTCTAAGAAGAAAGTCTCCGAAAAATTATACACAATACTTTTCACGAAAATGTAGACTGCGTCTGCTGCTCATTAAATTATGTGCTGAGAATGAAAAGAACCATGTGCAAGTGACAGCTGTCCTAGGTGCAGCGCACTGTTCCATGGTTGGAAATAGGCCCAAATATGGACCCCTTCGCACCCCCAACGAAACTTCCGAAGAGTACCGACAGCACGGGTGAGCCCAATCAGGACTCCCCTTTGTTCATAATGAAGGGGTGCCGTAGCATGCCGAAGCTCGCCCTCAATAGAACGGTCTAAACCCTAGGTGTGCGAAGGGAATCTGCCAGGCCAAAGCCTTTGCACCATGTGAGGGGGGTTAGTCCCACCGGAAGACTGGAAGGGTAACGTGGTGAACTCGGTCCACAATGGTCCACTGTGAGCTAGAGCCGAGTACAAAGTTGGAAAAGGCTTTAACACTCCTACTATTATAGGAGGATACTAGGGGTAGCATAGTAATCTCTCTACCCTTCTCATGTAACAAAATAAATAGATCCTCTTGGTCACAATGTAGAGGGGGAAAACTTTCGTATAGGGAAAAAATTTTGTACACCACACACAATTCATACACTTTTCATTCACTTGATTCCTTTTCGAGGACCCCATAGCCCCTACTTGTGGGACCTGGGAAAATTCAATTTTTGAACTCTATATGTATACCGTGCTAGTCCCATGATTAGTAGCTAGCACAGATAAAATGAAATAGAGTAGCTGTTAGACCATGTGGAGATCGTGAATACATTGATGATGAATAATTAACTTTTGAGTTGCATTGAAATTTGTGTGTATGAAAGTTTCGATCGAACACGGTTGGCGATCGGTAGGCTTCGACCACGGTCTGTGGTCTGATCGACCTTGTGTTGGGCGGTCCGATAGGCCTTGTGTTGGGCGGTCCAATCGGCAGACTTCGACCACGGTCCTCAGCTAGAGCTTAGACTGCTATAGGCCTAGATCCATCCATGCCATTTGGTTAATGCTCTTGGGGTATTGTATATACTTTTAATTATGTTAGTATCAAGAGTTGAAAATTTGGGTTCTTATTGTATTACCTTTAGTAGTCGAGTGCAAATATACATGTCATTTTAGCGTAATTTTTTTGGGCTAGAAGAAGCACATTTTATTTTGGTTTTTTATTTAGAGAAAATCTATTCTATGCCACTTAATAACTTTGATTCTACAATTTACTACCGAATAACCCTTTCTCTATTATATGCCATAGGTTTCAAATTTGTTGTACTCCAAGTGTAACATCCCAAATAGGGAATTGTTGTATTTGCGAAAAGTGTAAAATCTTTTAATCGTTTTCTTGGGTATTTCAAAATCTTTGGTGTTACTCGAATACCTCAAATTGATTTTTCTTGCCAAAAGCCCAATTAATAAAATTCGAAATCGTGGGATCAAGAACCAAGTTTAAAAAAAAACCAATTCCCCTTGGAAATATTGATTTCAAATTTAAAATTTGAAATCTGGACCTCCAAAACCAAGAACGGAAATTGAAACTAATATAAGATCTTTCCATCCAACTTGCATATAGGAAAATTCAAATTTGGAGAAATTTAGATCTATTTCCCCAGAACTCGACAATTTTAAATTTAAAGCGTTGAATCCGAAAATCTGAACCCAGTCTCTAAATTCAAATTATACTCACCAATCCAAATTCGGAAATATCTAAAATCCCAAAATTCCTTTGTGGGCCCCAGCCCATTTCTTCTTTTCCCCTGGCCCAATCTCTTTTTTTTTCTTTCCCACCCGGCCGCACGGCCTCTTCCTTTCTCTGGCATAGAAGATTAATTAAGGTTAATTTAATGAGCAACTAAATTGAAACTTAACAGTGGTTAATTTATTTAGTTACTAATCAAGATTAATTCATCGATCCTCATATAGAAGATTAATTAAGGTAAATCTATGACATGAACTATTTTCCCATTACTGAGAAAGTAACATAAAGTTAATAACCTAATGAACATAACAATACTATCATGACTAAAGGATTTAATCATGGAGCTTAGGAATTGCACCCTCTCATCTTGTCTAAATCCATGAAAAATAAGACAATGACAACAAAGGTAATCAAGATAATAAACTGAATGAAGGAACAGTCAAGTATAACATTTCAATAGTGAGCATTTAAAACTACCCCGCTTGTTAAAGTTACCTCTCAGGAATCATCAGGATGCCGCATAAAATATCAAGTGCAGTTTACTCATCTCTAAACTCAGGGAAGCTATCTTCTCAAAAGTGCTTAAAATATTTGTAGTAAAAGCTTTAACACTTACCTTAAAATGCTAAGGTTTAAAATAACAAGACATTTACATTAATCGGTGTTTCACGCTTAGATCTCCAATCACTATCTCGGGATTTAAATTTAATGACCGAATATAATTAATAATAAAAGAAATAATATTATCAAGGAGATCCTTATTAAAATCATGAACTCCTCTTTCCAATAAATCGTAACCGTTGGCCATTCCTAAACCATTGGGTTGATCAAACAGAAAGGTTAACTTTACTCACTTAAAATAACGACTGGACCAAGATGGCCAACCCCATCCTTTAATTAAAAAGTTAGAATAATAGATATTGCAATCTCAACTAAGTTTTGCCACATAAAATATCAAAGTTGCACCGCCTATTTAATTATACTCACCTTAAGTATCTGTGTCCTACAATCATAAAATCATGTTTCTCTTTACTACCATTGATACTCTCTTTTTTATCTGTCCCTAAGTCCTGCCCGACTCATGGAACTTCCTTGATAAATGTAAATCGATTCAGAGAAAGTCACCAAATAAAAGATCGAGCCTCGCCCTTCCCCAATTGGCCGTGTTTGGCCACCTTCTTTCGCAAAGCAGGTAATTCCTGTAAAATACTCCTTCATCTCGAATCCCTTCTTATCTTAATTTTCCCTCACGGTAAAGCTATTTAAACAACTCATTCTCCATCGCAAAGCTAGCCACCGTTGTGTTTACAGCACACTAATCCGAATCATATCTCTATTCTCAACTCATAATAAATTTATAATTTAAATTTAATTGGGCATTTAAAGTGTTTGGATTTATTTGGTCTTTCTTTTCATTGCCGCGTATTAGAATCTGAAGACTCGACAAGGCGACTGATTCGAACAAGATCAAGACTCGAATAAAAGCAACGACTAGGAAGTTGAGATCGCTGACTGAGCAGGCTTTGACTTAGATCAATCAAGGCCATGGTACACCAAGCAAGACAAGTCATCACTTTGATCATATTGATCCTACATTTTATGCAAAATTATGTTCTTTTAAACTATCAACTTGCATGCCTAATTTATTATGCAAATATATGTCAAAGCTTAAGGTAGCTACATGCCCACTTGATGTTGTATTAAAAAATTATGCCATCCCTTGATACTTGAATCACCTTATCCTTGTCACCATAGATTTAATGATAACTTTACTAGCTATAAGTCGAATTAAAATGCCATGCTAGTCTTGTCAAAGTCCAGGGCACATAGTTGCCCTGATCATCAATCTTTAACACATAAGAATTTGTCTTGGGACAGTCATGGGATGTACGTGGCTGAGTATTTTGCTACAACTGTTTTATGCTTCTCAAAACCCTAAAAATCTGCTTTACCTGTCTGGGCGGTTAGTGAGAGTGGATGGTGCTGATGTCGCACGAGAACCCGTGGTTTGTGGTAAGAACCGCCTGGATAAATTAAGGACTGAATCTTGTACTGACCTCCTGGGGTAAAACAGTACAACCACAAGTCTATATGGGTACGACCTAGCTGATTAACTTGCAAAGGTTTAGTTTAGATATCATCACGGAAGATGGGTGCCAGAGCACTGGTTTACTCATACGGCGCAAGAGGGGGCTTCTGACTGTGGCTGATGTAACCCTTCAGCGGTGAAACCTCAGCGGGGTGGTATCTAGCTAAATCGGAGTAAGGTAAAGGCTTTGTGATAAACCATCTGGGTCTCATGCCTAAGGAAGCATGTTGGCTATTAAGATGACTTATCTCTTGTGGTGAAAGTGTACAACCTCTGCAGAGTGTAAAACTGTTCGAGCAGCCGTGCCCACGGTCAAGGGCGGACACAGGAACCTACTCGAGTTAGTTCTATTTCCAAAAACATGTGTGGGTGGGATAAAACCTATCACAGAGATGTACTCTGACTTTGAACTTTTCCTGGAAAGATGTACTCCAGCGGTGAAAACTAGCATTGGTGGAGGTAGCCATGCACTTTAAAAGGTGGATGTAACCTACACTACAATTATTATCGTATTCTCGCAATCAATTTCATAAAACATGTTTCAGTTAAAATTGCTACGTCTCAGGAGATTTTTCTTACTTAATGTAATTCCAAAACAATGCTTTTAGCAAATAAAAGAAACTCAAGCCTCCCTTGACATCTTTGCATCTATTATTACTGCATCCTGTGTGGTGGCTTGCTGAGTATCATCGTACTCATTCTGGCTTAATTGCCATCATTCAGTCAGAAAGGAAATACAAGCCCTGCGATGCCTGAAATAAGTCGACAGAGCTGGAAGACGAAGAGGTCATGGACTAGGTCGCGAACCCCAGTTGGCTGCCTGTGGGCAAGTCCTGCGGGTCCCACCTGTGTGAAGTTTCCGCTGCTTCATTTTATCGTTTTCGGCCTAACCGGCCCCTGAGTAAGTATTACTGTGTTATTTACACTTCCGCATGGTATGTTTTTGATATACAGTAATGTATCTGTGAGCACTATCTACTGATCCAGGGAATAGTGCGGTGGAATCACAGAGGATCTGGGTTTGCTAACCCGAGGTCCGACACCAAGCCATCCCCATCATAGCCACTCATTAATCCCTAAGAAAAGATCATTTTGCCCTCAGGTTCCAAATTTGTCTCCATGACATTGTTCGATTATTTTCCATTCCCTTTTACTGCCAAACGCAAGACCAGATGCATGCCTGATAAGTCACTGGTGATTCATTATAGAAATTGTTGTTGGTGATTTGGTAATTTTGTTTGGTACCCAGGTGTTTATTTTTTTTGGTATGCACCGATTTATTTAAAATAGTAAATAATCTTCAAAATTATAAAAATTCACAGGGGTGTTTCTAAATAATTCAGTGAGCTAGAACAAATTTCAAGGCACTGTTCAAAGAAAATTTATAGATTTTTAATTTAAATGCTAATAAAGGCTACTATTTACAAACAGAGACTAAATGAGGTCTAAAAATGCTCCAAAAATTCTCACATGCTCCTAAGACATCACATAGCTCCTAAAAAATATTATTTTAAATTTTTATACAGTGAATTTGTTCCAGTTTAAAAAATAGCTCAAATAGGCTTATTTTAGATTTGAATTTCGAAAATGGAACGAATGGAAGAGTCAGTTCACGAAATTTTATATTTGAGTTGTACACTGCTCCAATGATCTACAATAAAATTTTAGTATTTTTGGTAAGCCAATTTGCCATATACTTAATTTTTATCATAGGGACATATTTAAATGAGGACAAAATCATCTTTTGCACGGGCAACGTACTCTAACTGATGTCAATGGCATGTAATAGAATTTAAGTATTATTCAGTGGCATATAATAGTGAGAGTGTTTTTAATAATATTTTATAGAAGTGGATGCTATTTAGTGTTATATAATTAATTATCTCGTGAACAATAGAACAAATTATAATAGCGTGCTCATGTCTAAGCCCCGGGGTGTTCTTTGGTTTATTCATGGAATTCCATATTCCAAACTTGAATAGTTGGATTTCCTTTCTTTTTGTTGCGAGTCCTATGTATGTACGTTGATTTTCAGTGGATCCTAACTGTGCGTTGTAACAGTTTTTCATGTGTGTACATTCGAGTCCCTCTTCCATTTTGGCTGCTTTTTTCTATTTATAGCTTGTGGCTTATACTATAATAATCAGCTTTTAAATAGTACGTTTTTTAAGACATGTCAACAGAAATATTATAGTAAAAAGTGTACTGAGTTTAGTTGTAGTGGCCAAAATCGTATGCGACTATTTTTCTCTATGTACTGTCTCTCGCGAACAATCAAAATTTAAAAATTTAAGCTATGAACCATAAGCCACAATAAAAAAAACTAACTCAAGTGTTTGCCACAGTGATACTGAGCTGCTGTAGCTACAGTCTCCCTGTCTAGCTATTGTAGCTCAGTAGGGCTATTGCCGTGCACGGCAGGTCGGTTACAGTGCTATCATAGGGGATAGGTTCGTTGGAAGGGGGCTAATTTACAAAAAAAAAATGAATATTTAGAAGTTCAATTTAAAAAAGTGGCTTGAGATTTTTGCATATTGAACTTGAATTTCCAATCAATCCGGCATTCAGGCCTATCCATGTGGGACACCCAGCCCTGGTGCGTCACTAATCTACGCTCACACGTTTCGACGCGCAGTTTTCGACACGCTGGTCGGAACGAAGGGCCAGCGATGGTCGGGTCGTTGCCTGCTGTCGTGACGTGGAGCAGCTCGGGGGCATCCACTGCACGCTCGTTGCACCAGCTCGGAAAACAGCGCTCGAAGCACCTAGCTTTCCATGTGTACACCCGCGTGTCGCTTTCATGGAAGCTAGTGAACAAGAAAGAAAGACAGCACTTGCTTTTCTTTCCTCACCTCTTTCTTAAATTAAAGAATGCTCTAATTTAGTTCACTGATTAGCCAGATTGATAAAGGCTCACGACTTTCGATGAGAACGTAGGATCGGCAACGATAATAAAAGGACGAATGATGTCTTAGAATTTTTTTAAGTATTAGTACATTCTTCATTTTAGTACATAAAGAGATATAAAGATTAGAATTATAAATGTATAGAATAAAGCAACAATTTCAAACACTAAATAGAGGAAGTTTTCAGTGACCAGTGGGTGCTCTGACCGCCACAACTCTGTTTCTGCTTTGTGGTAATTCAATACTAGATTTCACGTATTTTCATGCACTGCGACTCCGGAATCAGGCAACGCCACGCACAGGAGCGGATCTACAGTGATTCAAGGGTATTCAGCTGAATACCCAAATTTTTTAGACAAAAAATCAGTATATACAAGATATTATATATATATATATATATATATATATATAGGACGAGTGTTTCATGCACCATGGTGCCTAGGCACCAATATCAATACCCGTTGATTTGCTTCGAGATTCGCAACGTTTGATGTGGGTATCTTTATATACCCATAAAAAAGTATATTTGAGATGTCAAACTCCGAAAAACTTTAAATTCAACTTCAGTTTAATTAGTTTGAACTATTTTTATGGTGTATACTCACTGTAGTTGCATTGAACTCAAAAGTAGTTCAAACTAATTTGAACTGAGTTCAAAACTTACTTACCATAAATATATCAAGGATATAAAACATTTTCATACCCAAACTCAAAAAAATTATCAATCATACACGTGTATCGGATGTTGGTGCCTAGGCACCATGGTGCCTTATGTAATTTTAATATATATGGAAGCCACTTTTCTACACCCGGGTGTAACTACACCCTATGTCATATTTCACAACGTAGGGAGTATCTCACGTAATAGAGAGTATGTACATTTTTTTAGACATACTCCTTTTTATGTGTGTATATGAAGATATTTACAAAATATGCTAAAAACTATGGTCTCCCTTGCAAGTTTTTTCGTATGGTTCACATTGGAGTATCTTATAATTAGTATACGAGTATATCTAAAGTGATAAAAGAGTATTTTAAGTTCGTTTAGGTGGTATATTAGAGGTGGGTGTAATTACACCCGGGTGTAAAAGATATTTTTCCTATATATATATATATATATATATATATATATATATATATATATATATATATATATATATATATATATATATATATATATATATATATATATATATAGTTGGGCCGAATTCTTTATTTTCAAACTAATCTCTCCTCGTCAGCCCGTCTCCCGCAGGCTCGCATGCAAATGGGCCGCAGTCTCGCTGGCCCGCATCGCTCGCTCCTCCACGTGTGCCCCACCTCCGTGCTCTACGGCGTCCTCCACTCGAATAATCCGGTCTCCATTCCCCATTTCCCCCGCACTAGCAGCCCTGCCGCCCCGCATCGCTCGCTCCTCCACTCGAATAAATCGGCAGCAGAGAGCTCTCCGGTCTCCAGTCTCCACCTTCACGCCTCGTCGTCGCCGCCGCCGCCTCAGACCCCCTCTCCGTCCGCTACTACTCCGCTCCCCGAGAGGTCGCTAGGGTTCCCGGCCTTGCTGCCGATTTTTTCGAGGGGAGAGATTTGAAGAGGCGGCACGATGATCGTGTACCAGGATCTGCTTACTGATGCGTGCTTTCGCTGCCATTATTTTTCTCTGATTTTTTCGGGGTTTTTTGGGTCGTTTTTAGTTGGGTTTTGAGCTGGGGAGAAGGAATTTGGAGGAGCCATGGCTAGATCTGATCGCTCATGTGTTCCAAGAGTTAAAACCGAGTCATTTGTGCTAGTTTTTGGTTGCCGATCCAGAATTACTAAGAAAAAACTTGTGATTTGTTCGCTTGATTGAGCTCAAATCGTCAGATCCGCGTCTAGGTTCGGATTTGAACTTGATTTATGGTGTCGACGATTATCTCTATGGGTATGTGTTGTGATGGTCTGATGGATCTGATTGAATCTGTTGTGTTTGATGTGTTGCAGGCGATGAGCTCCTGTCGGATTCGTTCCTGTATAGGGAGCTCGAGAACGGCATGCTCTGGGAAGTCGATGGAAAGGTGCATGCGTTCATCTGGATAGGCGAATTCGCCAGTGCTATACTGCTACCTACTTAGTTGTTATGTGCCATGCTCGATTAGATTAGTGTAGTATTATGTGAACTTCAGTTAATCGGGACCTATTGGTTAGTTAAATACCCGATCTGGATTGGACATCCGTTTTGTTTTAACTTGGGTTGTTGACTGTTTTAATTGCTTAGTATGGCTTATTTGTGCATAGTTTGCTTAGTTATGATTTGTCAGATCATTCAGGATAGATTGAAAGTAATTCTAGGAATCTAACATACAGAATCTGTCATGGGTTATGCTTAGTTATAATGCTTATGCTTATGCTTAGTTATAATTCTAGGATTCTAGCATTCAGGATTGAAAGTAATTTATTTGCTTAGTTATGCTTAGTTATAATGCTTATGCATATATTGATTTACTGTCAGGCACCGTCTTAAGTCTTATGTATTTATTGAATCTGTCATGGGTAAACGAACCTCACCTTACATGATCCATGTGTTGTTCTGTATGCTAGAATCCTATAATTAGTTTTTTCCATTGCATAACATTATGCCAAGGAATATAAAGTGCTGTATATGTTAGAATTAGTTGTTTATAAGTGCCAGGGAATATGAAGTGCATGCAATCACTAAAGAAGTAACAAAAGCAAACTTTGTAACTTCCAATACCTATTCTAAAATTCCTAGATCCGTCACTGGCCACGCCGCACAGGACCCCACCTGTCAGCTGTCGGGTCACAAGATAAGTCTCCTCCCCACCCCGTCCGCCGCGTCGGAGCCGTCCCTCGCCGAAGGCCCTGCCGTCGAGTGCGGCGGCCGGCAGCATCATTCTCTCTCACAGAGCAGAGCAGCAACCTCGGGAATCATGTTCGCGCCGCCTCCCAGCCCCGCAAGGCAGAGGAGACTCCACCGTCCTCCCTGGCCGCCGCTGCGTCGTCCCAGGCAGCGCAGCCGCTCCTTCCGCCGCCGAGACCTTCCTCCTCATACTCATCCTCCTCATGCACCTCGGGTACTCTCCTACGATGCGGCGACGAGCCTACTGCGCATGAGGCTCTCTTGGGTATCGGGATATAAGGGAGCCGAGCGGAATTGCCGATGCCCACCATGGAAGAGAATCGAGAACAGGTACGCGGCTGAATTAAGTAGCATTGGCATTGCAAACTGAAAACTGCTAGTATCATGCAAGCACAGCATTACTAACTGCAACCAATTTGCTTGCTCCTCTGAACTAAGTGGCATATACAGATTGCAGTTTCAGAGCTTGCAACTAACATTCAGTATTTGGGCTGCATGTGAACAATTTACTCTGTAATCTGTATAGATCAATTTAGGTGTTACTTACCCTGCACTCACTCCAAGATTGGCTTTCCACTGAGAGGATCATCGGGTCATTGTTTTCAGTGGCCAGTGGACAGGTAGGTAACTGGCCAACCGAAGAGGATAAAATTTGTCGCAATGTTTTAATTTGTAGACACGATTTGGTCAGAACTAGAATACTTCACAAACCTTTGTGCTAGAGTGGTCTGTGATCCTCACCGTAGATGGGAGTCGTATTCGTATTGCAACAGCTCTGTTTCTGCTTGTGGTAATTCAATAATAGATTTCACGTATTTTCGATGCACTGCTACAAAAATCAGTGGTTACTTTTGTATCAGTGTGTCCTTCCATCCACCCACAAGAGCATCAAAGGAACACGAAATATAATTATGGTTAGACAAGCTATATGGCAACAGCCAACGAAAACACTCGATGCAACTCGAAATTGGGTCTGCTACTTGTACAATTGTACTTCATCTAGACGCTGGCTTGTTGTACTCTTGCAGTAAGTAATCATCAACCCATGGAGAGGTCACTTACACCACATGCAAGCTTTCATTTGTCTTTTCAGCCTTTTCATCAGCTCCCATGGCCAGCAGCCCAGTTGTCCTGGTAGATTAGTAGTACCATGTAACGACCCACGTCGTTAATTAACCTTAATTAGCGAATTAGAACGTTAAGTAGGATTAATTACACAAATGATAATCTAAAAATACGAGGAAATTTAAACTTTTCTACGTAGTCGTATAAATTGAAACCAACGAGCGATAAACGAATACGTTATTACCGGAATTCCGTCAATGAGGACGCAGACCAAATTGTATCGACTAGAGCTAGATAAAATATACTTGCACGACAAATAAAAACTTTCAAGTCAATTAAAATATATATAACAGTCCGTCATACAATTGTGTAATTAGTACAATTCTTGTACAACAAATCAGGTTACATTCATTAAGCTACAACTAAAACTGGCTTAAAGTAAATAAAGATATTACAACTCTCTTTACATTAATAACGACAATACAAATGACTATAAGTTTACAAATTCCGGTCCTAATCAAATGACCGCCTCACAAACTTAGATAATTGCAACACAATTGCCACATTAGAAACTACATTCGAGTAATACAACAATATTAAGAGAAAGCCAAATTACAAGCTAGGCCATTTCATACATGAATCCGATTGTCGTTAAATTGCCGATACACCGCTATTTACATATGAACAAGCAACTAAATTATAAGACCGAAAAAGACCGAACAAAAGAATTAATCGAATTAGAGTAAAGTAAGCATTGCCGTCAGAGCCCTAGGATTTAGCTTCGGGCAGGGTAATCCGTTCACGGAGATACCTGACCGTCCGGGGGCCAGTCGGCACCTCTCACAACCATAGGCTCATCACACGGTATATATATATATATACAAACCTGTTTTGAATATAGGAATCCAACCAAGGCAAAGGCTAGGTGAGCACAAATCATCCCAGCCAAACCCACAACAGAGAAAACACCTGTCAAAGCCCTCACCATGCAAATATCCATCACAGTGAATCAGATAGCACCGGGCCAGAGCAACCACGCCCAGGGAGTATCGGCAGCCAACAAAGCCTCACGGGCAAGCCATCCACCACAATATCCCACACTGCATACCAGTAGCCAACCCGAGAGGAAAGAGCACAGAGGGACAAAGCAAGGTAAGGTAACATTCCCCAAATTCTTCCAGCCAATCCCCAGACCGCAGAGGCATCGTCACCAAGTGGAGCCGAAGGCCAGGGAGTGAAGAACCGACAAGCCGAAGGAAGATGGGGACGTGACGGCCACAGGAGAACCGCAAGCCAGCAGCAAGCCTCAGCCACCGTCAATCGACCACCACCCCAACCCCAAACCCTAGCATCCCGCACAGGCACCAGTGCAGGTAAACCCCAAAAGCCCAACATCTATGCAATGCCATTATTCCATTCCATCCAACATAGGCTAGCAAGTAGCAACCATAAGCATTCATCCACAATAGAACACATGAACCATAAGCATATCACCGGAAGTAGCAGAGGAGAGAAGAGGGTTACCGTGAGGGCGGCGGCTGCGGGAGTCACGGCCGAGCCACCGGTTCACCGCCGCCAGTACTCCCCCGGCGCATGGCGACGGCTCACCGGCGAGGACGGCCACGGTCACCCGCCTCCCAATACCACACCCTAGGCAAAAACCCCACACGTTAGCAAATCACAAAAGTAAATCACGCAAAGAAATGGGGAAAAAGGAGGAGGAGCATCCGAGTGGGCCAGATCTGGCCGGAGATTCCCAAGCGGCGCCGGTCATCTCGGCGGGAACGGCCGGCCAGAGGAGGCGTCGGCGGGGAGCCGGCGTGAGGGGGAGCGGCACCGAGGCAGAGGCGCCGAGGCGTGGGCGCGAGAAAGAGGCGGCGTGTGAGGGGAGCCAAACCGGGCGGCGGCGCTGGGACTCGAAGGCGGGGGAGAGGCGGCGTGAGGAGAGAGCAGAGAGGCCGAGAGAGTGAGAGGGAGGGGGATAGAAAGAGGGAGCCGGCGGAGTGGGCGAGAAAGGAGGAAAAAGGAGGGGAGATGGAGTGGCGTCGGCAGAGGCAAGAAGAGGAGGCGTCGGTGGGGTAAAAGAGGAGAGGAGGCGCTGGGGGCGGCGGTAGAAAAAGAGGGGAAGCAGAGGAGTTGTGGAGGCGTCGGTGGTAAATGGGAGGAGGGGAAAAGGCACAGGCGGCGGAAGAAACGAGAAGAGGAAGGGACCGGCGAGGAAAAGAAAAGAAAGAGAAATAAGGAAAGAAAGAGAAGAAGAAGAAAAAGGGAAGAGAGAGAGGAGAAACGTGCGCATAATAATAATCTATCGTCGTAAATATTTAGCTAAGTAATCGATTGTAGATTATACTGCTCGAGTGCATTGTGCTCATATGAGGAATCAAATTGGTAAAATTGCATACGCGAAGATTGACTAGGATTAATATTAGCAATTAAAATCGTATAGGATTAATATTAGTCGTTATAATTGTTCATGCATCTAGTTAATCAGGTATAATCAAGATATTGCTAGGAAGTAACAAAACGTTAAGCATACCTACTAGATCAATCATATCTCATGACGCTAGCGTGATAATGTCAAACGACGAGTAGTGTACCAAAACTAACCTTAATTACCGCAATCGGGTTAAATTGAGCGAGATCTGACCTTAGGGGCACAAACACATCGATAACTTGTATTTTATTATACTTCCATAGATTAAATCGTAGTCGACATATTTAATTGCAGGCGACAATCCAAGCTACGGGAGTGTTTTCACCTGATCCTACTTGAATCCGAATTTATGGTTGAAATCCAGGCAAGCATTCCTTTGAACATATCTACAGAGTATATTCGTAAAACAAATATTTTGTATTACTCTAGTATCACTTGCATGAAAGAAATAAAAAGGTTTTAAATCGGGCAATGGCTATGTGTGAATGGAAAGGGTTAGATGACGACTGATGGAGCAGTTGGCCATCTAGGTTAATTAAGAGGGTGGGCAGAGGTTGCCAGGGCAGGTGATAATGGGGCAGGTATGGGACCTCTGCATAAGAATAAAATATAAGAAACCTACCAACTTCATCCGTGTGAACAGACCGTACCACACCGTATCAACCAACATTCCGTTTTGACGGACAGACTAGTAGCTCTATCAAAGTATTATATTCTCCACATGGGTAAGTATTAGTTAGGGAGTGGAACCCACAAGACTGGTTCGTTATCAGCAAGGTGGGCTATCCACAGCCGCGCGTAACCCAAGACTGGTTCGTTATCAGCAACGGGTGCGGCGGATCGCAAGAACCCAAGACTGGTTCGTTATCAGCAACGGGTGAGCGATGGGCGATATATTACGCCGTGGAGTGTTGGGAGATGGTCAGGAACCGCCCCAGCCAACAGTTAATGTCGCTTTCGGTGGGTCTGCGTGAGGGTGGTACACCGCTCCAGGCTACCGATTGTGAGTAACTGGGTGGAGATATAATTACTGAGATAGATGCAAACGTACTGTACTCTGATCTGGGCACCGCATCTAAGGAATTGCGGAGATCCATGAGCCACCAGGATCAGGGTGATGATGGGTAAAGTGATACAAGCTTGCGCAATGCTATCAAAATCATGAATTCATGCCTGTCTCCGGGAAAGGAGAATTACGGAAACTTATGGGGGTTTTTGCTGTTCATGCGTATGTTCAGTAGTTTTCTAAATTAATAAATCAGACTTCTTTCAAAACCAACAAACCTTATTTTCTATAAGTCATGGAAATGACAGGGATGATGAAAAAGCGTGTTAAAAATAAACACGAGACTGAAGAGAGGAATTGAGATTCCTACAAGTGGAAATAATGGGCATTTTATGCATTTTGTATTATAGCGCTTGCTGAGTACGTCTGTACTCACCGTTGCTATTATCTCCCCCTTTGCTTAGGAGCATGTCAATTCAGGGGAGGGCTGAGATCAGGAGGAAACTACCTGGATGGAATACCATGGACTCAGATTACAGGGGTACAAGGTGGACACTCCGTGTAGTCGTTCTTGAATAGGAAGTAATTAAAATATTTTCTGTTTAAAAATGGTAATATTTAAGCCCTTGAGGCTTTGTAATAAATTTTGCCCTGCGTGGCGATAATCTTGTAATATCGTATTTTGTCTCTAATTATTGTTCTGCTGTAACACTCTGATGGCTTATTATTCGTTAGAGCGATGTTTTATCGGCTAAAACGAATAATAATCCGTTGACTGGCGTTATTACCCCACGGTAATAATGCGGGTCGTCACAGGTGGTATCAGAGCAATGGTTCGAGGGCCACGTAAATAATTAGAGACCGTTTTTGACTTAAGGATGCTGTTCTTGCTATATTACAGTACATATTTTTTTTATATATACTTCTCATCTGTACGTCCGTTCTTATTTTGTTAGCTCTAGGCTTTGGCGTCGTTACTTTTAAACCACCGTATATTATAGAGCCAAAATTTGGTAGCGAGAAGGGGAAATGGTGATAATAATAGCGATGATGATCTAAATTATGGTAGCAGTAGTTGGTAAGCAATACAATTTTAATTATGAACTTAGCATTTAATTTTGCTGCCATTAGATATTCTATATTTAAATTGTTGCATTTCAGTCAATGTATAATTGTTGTATTTTCTCAACTGTAGCGACATAGGGCAACTTAGGACAATATTAGTAGTTATAATGGTTTAGAAGTAAGCCAAACTTCCAGACCTCGTACCTTTTCACTCTTGCCACTAAATGGACTCATCCGCCATCACCAAAATCAAGGAGCTGGCAGATCTAAAACAAAACTGACTTATCTCATTTCTGCATATGAGATTTCCCGGACGAGTGGTCCGTGGCGCTCCCGAACGCGTAAGTTTCGGGCGTACTCAGGAACGAAGTCCTGGGCGTACTCAGGGATGAGCCCTGAGCGTGGTTCCAAACGCGAAAGTTTTGGGCGATCCTGAGAGCGAGTTCTCAGGCGTGCCTGGGCGCGAAGATCCAGGGTAGTATAGGTTGCACTCGGAGGCGAGCTCCGAGCGTGGTCCCAAACGCGAAAGATTTGGGCGATCTCGAGAGCGAGTTCTCGAGCGTAGCTGGGCACGTAGTCCCAGAGTAGTGTAGGAGCTGATTCTTTTTGCATCTATATGTTTCTTGGGTTTTATTTGCCTAATGTGTATGCTGTGATGTGAAGACCAATAACCGAGAGGGAGTAATGCGGCTTTCTACTACTTGAACATAAATAAATTCTCATCTATTTGCATGTTGAATACTAATAAGGAAAACCTGGGTCTACAACATGAATAAAATTTTGTTCGTACCTCTTGTAACAACTTGCTGCAGGAAATTTAATAACGTCATGATATGCAGGTATTTTCGAAAATATAATTCCCTAAATTTAACTACAACTTAAAATGAGGTGACTAAGTGTATACGGAACCATCACATTAAAACCAGTGAAAAAAAAATCTAGAGCCTAGTCCGTAATATAGGAAAATGTTCGAATTCCTTATTATTTCTAAAAGCCGGTTATATAGAATTACCTGGACTACTAAACTTAGACGAGTTGTTACGAGACCGACTGTAGATAATATATGCGCCACCATCCATTTTCTTTTACGGAGCACGTAACTTAGGGTGAGACGTCCCTAGAGCGTAACCGGATTAAATTAGGCTACCTATTCTTCATCTTTTGGATCATAGATAGCCCAATCGTAATGGGGGTTATTCGAGTCTTTTCCCGAGTAGTATATCCTTAAACTTCCCAAAGAAACATTCCTTTATTTTGTCCTAGCTCTTTTTGAGTGTATAGTTAGACACGTAGCCACTCTGGTGTCAAACCGAGGGAATGAGTTCATAGCTACCTGTGTCTCTTTGTTTAATTCAGACCTGAACCGTCAACCCCTAGGCTTCTAAGTCTAAGCCTGTTGCGGTGTTAATCACCTCGGCATCCATGATCTGTTTTAAAGCATCCACTGAAATATTATTGTCTATGTCTGGTGCATTTCCCCAAGTTCATAAATATATGATTTCAGGAACTTTTGGCATAATTCCCGGGGCATGACATTGACCATGAGCTCATAAAATGAAATTCTGCAAACGAAAATGTTTCAACATGACATTAGGAAATAAGTATTTTCACAAAACCTCTTTGCATCATTCTATATAAATATTTCTTGCACCATAGTGTTTAAAGCTTTTGGAAAACTTTATTTCATGCATTCCATGAGGACATATATTATGAATAAGGGGAAATGTCCACTCTTTCAATATCATTGATCTATCATCAACTGAACTCAAGATCGTATGGCAATACCATACCCCTCTGTGTAACCCATAAATCTCACAGCCTGCCTATTAGTCTAGGGAGAGCTGTTCAATTCCGAAGAGCTAAACCACGGCTAAAGAGCTAGTCCCGTAGACAGAGTTTCAATCCAAAATTTCAGACACCATTATGCCATCCGAATAGGAAGTAACGATATTTCCCAACCCTTAAATAGCCAAAGTACAATGCCAGGAAACTCGGATAATACTAATCTAATCCTAAATCTTCCTACCATGAGATTTCTTTTCAACCCAATTGCTTTAAGCAACACCGCTTTCTTTGAACCACACTACTAAACTATCAACTAGCGCACTTCAGCAGACCAGCTAAAGGAATCGAGGGGTAGCTAAAGAATTAAGGAGGGAAGGGGCAATGGGTAGAAAAAGGAGAATACTAACCGGTGCAACATAGAATAAATTGAACGATTTTCCTACCTTAACATGAATTATAATCCCAATCCTAATGCTACCAAATCCCTAGTGACGATAATCGACAACCTTAAGCTAGAAATGAAATTATAACGTTGACGTGGGAGGGACAACGAACGATGCAAGCATAGGAGGTATATCTACCAAAAGGCGGAATAAATAGGAATATCTACAAGCACGTTTCGTAAATGATCAATAAGAGACCTACCATAACCTTCATAAGTCATTTCCGATTTCGAGGACGAAATCATTTTTAAGGAGGGAAGTGTGTAACGACCCACGTCGTTAATTAACCTTAATTAGCGAATTAGGACGTTAAGTAGGATTAATTACACAAATGATAATCTAAAAATACGAGGAAATTTAAACTTTTCTACGTAGTCGTATAAATTGAAACCAACGAGCGATAAACGAATACGTTATTACCGGAATTCCGTCAATGAGGACGCAGACCAAATTGTATCGACTAGAGCTAGATAAAATATACTTGCACGACAAATAAAAACTTTCAAGTCAATTAAAATATATATAACAGTCCGTCATACAATTGTGTAATTAGTACAATTCTTGTACAACAAATCAGGTTACATTCATTAAGCTACAACTAAAACTGGCTTAAAGTAAATAAAGATATTACAACTCTCTTTACATTAATAACGACAATACAAATGACTATAAGTTTACAAATTCCGGTCCTAATCAAATGACCGCCTCACAAACTTAGATAATTGCAACACAATTGCCACATTAGAAACTACATTCGAGTAATACAACAATATTAAGAGAAAGCCAAATTACAAGCTAGGCCATTTCATACATGAATCCGATTGTCGTTAAATTGCCGATACACCGCTATTTACATATGAACAAGCAACTAAATTATAAGACCGAAAAAGACCGAACAAAAGAATTAATCGAATTAGAGTAAAGTAAGCATTGCCGTCAGAGCCCTAGGATTTAGCTTCGGGCAGGGTAATCCGTTCACGGAGATACCTGACCGTCCGGGGGCCAGTCGGCACCTCTCACAACCATAGGCTCATCACACGGTATATATATATATATACAAACCTGTTTTGAATATAGGAATCCAACCAAGGCAAAGGCTAGGTGAGCACAAATCATCCCAGCCAAACCCACAACAGAGAAAACACCTGTCAAAGCCCTCACCATGCAAATATCCATCACAGTGAATCAGATAGCACCGGGCCAGAGCAACCACGCCCAGGGAGTATCGGCAGCCAACAAAGCCTCACGGGCAAGCCATCCACCACAATATCCCACACTGCATACCAGTAGCCAACCCGAGAGGAAAGAGCACAGAGGGACAAAGCAAGGTAAGGTAACATTCCCCAAATTCTTCCAGCCAATCCCCAGACCGCAGAGGCATCGTCACCAAGTGGAGCCGAAGGCCAGGGAGTGAAGAACCGACAAGCCGAAGGAAGATGGGGACGTGACGGCCACAGGAGAACCGCAAGCCAGCAGCAAGCCTCAGCCACCGTCAATCGACCACCACCCCAACCCCAAACCCTAGCATCCCGCACAGGCACCAGTGCAGGTAAACCCCAAAAGCCCAACATCTATGCAATGCCATTATTCCATTCCATCCAACATAGGCTAGCAAGTAGCAACCATAAGCATTCATCCACAATAGAACACATGAACCATAAGCATATCACCGGAAGTAGCAGAGGAGAGAAGAGGGTTACCGTGAGGGCGGCGGCTGCGGGAGTCACGGCCGAGCCACCGGTTCACCGCCGCCAGTACTCCCCCGGCGCATGGCGACGGCTCACCGGCGAGGACGGCCACGGTCACCCGCCTCCCAATACCACACCCTAGGCAAAAACCCCACACGTTAGCAAATCACAAAAGTAAATCACGCAAAGAAATGGGGAAAAAGGAGGAGGAGCATCCGAGTGGGCCAGATCTGGCCGGAGATTCCCAAGCGGCGCCGGTCATCTCGGCGGGAACGGCCGGCCAGAGGAGGCGTCGGCGGGGAGCCGGCGTGAGGGGGAGCGGCACCGAGGCAGAGGCGCCGAGGCGTGGGCGCGAGAAAGAGGCGGCGTGTGAGGGGAGCCAAACCGGGCGGCGGCGCTGGGACTCGAAGGCGGGGGAGAGGCGGCGTGAGGAGAGAGCAGAGAGGCCGAGAGAGTGAGAGGGAGGGGGATAGAAAGAGGGAGCCGGCGGAGTGGGCGAGAAAGGAGGAAAAAGGAGGGGAGATGGAGTGGCGTCGGCAGAGGCAAGAAGAGGAGGCGTCGGTGGGGTAAAAGAGGAGAGGAGGCGCTGGGGGCGGCGGTAGAAAAAGAGGGGAAGCAGAGGAGTTGTGGAGGCGTCGGTGGTAAATGGGAGGAGGGGAAAAGGCACAGGCGGCGGAAGAAACGAGAAGAGGAAGGGACCGGCGAGGAAAAGAAAAGAAAGAGAAATAAGGAAAGAAAGAGAAGAAGAAGAAAAAGGGAAGAGAGAGAGGAGAAACGTGCGCATAATAATAATCTATCGTCGTAAATATTTAGCTAAGTAATCGATTGTAGATTATACTGCTCGAGTGCATTGTGCTCATATGAGGAATCAAATTGGTAAAATTGCATACGCGAAGATTGACTAGGATTAATATTAGCAATTAAAATCGTATAGGATTAATATTAGTCGTTATAATTGTTCATGCATCTAGTTAATCAGGTATAATCAAGATATTGCTAGGAAGTAACAAAACGTTAAGCATACCTACTAGATCAATCATATCTCATGACGCTAGCGTGATAATGTCAAACGACGAGTAGTGTACCAAAACTAACCTTAATTACCGCAATCGGGTTAAATTGAGCGAGATCTGACCTTAGGGGCACAAACACATCGATAACTTGTATTTTATTATACTTCCATAGATTAAATCGTAGTCGACATATTTAATTGCAGGCGACAATCCAAGCTACGGGAGTGTTTTCACCTGATCCTACTTGAATCCGAATTTATGGTTGAAATCCAGGCAAGCATTCCTTTGAACATATCTACAGAGTATATTCGTAAAACAAATATTTTGTATTACTCTAGTATCACTTGCATGAAAGAAATAAAAAGGTTTTAAATCGGGCAATAGCTATGTGTGAATGGAAAGGGTTAGATGACGACTGATGGAGCAGTTGGCCATCTAGGTTAATTAAGAGGGTGGGCAGAGGTTGCCAGGGCAGGTGATAATGGGGCAGGTATGGGACCTCTGCATAAGAATAAAATATAAGAAACCTACCAACTTCATCCGTGTGAACAGACCGTACCACACCGTATCAACCAACATTCCGTTTTGACGGACAGACTAGTAGCTCTATCAAAGTATTATATTCTCCACATGGGTAAGTATTAGTTAGGGAGTGGAACCCACAAGACTGGTTCGTTATCAGCAAGGTGGGCTATCCACAGCCGCGCGTAACCCAAGACTGGTTCGTTATCAGCAACGGGTGCGGCGGATCGCAAGAACCCAAGACTGGTTCGTTATCAGCAACGGGTGAGCGATGGGCGATATATTACGCCGTGGAGTGTTGGGAGATGGTCAGGAACCGCCCCAGCCAACAGTTAATGTCGCTTTCGGTGGGTCTGCGTGAGGGTGGTACACCGCTCCAGGCTACCGATTGTGAGTAACTGGGTGGAGATATAATTACTGAGATAGATGCAAACGTACTGTACTCTGATCTGGGCACCGCATCTAAGGAATTGCGGAGATCCATGAGCCACCAGGATCAGGGTGATGATGGGTAAAGTGATACAAGCTTGCGCAATGCTATCAAAATCATGAATTCATGCCTGTCTCCGGGAAAGCAGAATTACGGAAACTTATGGGGGTTTTTGCTGTTCATGCGTATGTTCAGTAGTTTTCTAAATTAATAAATCAGACTTCTTTCAAAACCAACAAACCTTATTTTCTATAAGTCATGGAAATGACAGGGATGATGAAAAAGCGTGTTAAAAATAAACACGAGACTGAAGAGAGGAATTGAGATTCCTACAAGTGGAAATAATGGGCATTTTATGCATTTTGTATTATAGCGCTTGCTGAGTACGTCTGTACTCACCGTTGCTATTATCTCCCCCTTTGCTTAGGAGCATGTCAATTCAGGGGAGGGCTGAGATCAGGAGGAAACTACCTGGATGGAATACCATGGACTCAGATTACAGGGGTACAAGGTGGACACTCCGTGTAGTCGTTCTTGAATAGGAAGTAATTAAAATATTTTCTGTTTAAAAATGGTAATATTTAAGCCCTTGAGGCTTTGTAATAAATTTTGCCCTGCGTGGCGATAATCTTGTAATATCGTATTTTGTCTCTAATTATTGTTCTGCTGTAACACTCTGATGGCTTATTATTCGTTAGAGCGATGTTTTATCGGCTAAAACGAATAATAATCCGTTGACTGGCGTTATTACCCCACGGTAATAATGCGGGTCGTCACATACCACTTTTAATTGAAGCTGTTCGTCCTAAAAGCATAATGAATGGTGTTCATATATATGAGCTGCATTGACGATACACAATAGCAACGTCTTCTCGTAGATCCCAAAGAGAACCCAGGCATTCATTGGCAAGCAATATGATAGTTAAATAACTATACATTTTTCAGGCATTTGAACAGAATTGTCACATGTTCTTGTTTGATATTAATCCCTTGGCTGAAGTTTACTGTTCCACGCCTACTATTTCCCAGTGGAGTAATTGTCAGTATAACGAAAATTAAAAAGCAAGATTGCAATACACATGTTAGTGTTTGACGATTAGATAATTGGATTGAAAAATAAGCTGTCTGCACAAAAATTACTGTTCAAACAAATTCCTGTTGTTTACGAGGGACAGCTTAACAAAATCATCAAGCATAAAAAATATAACCAGCCCAGTGCTAATTACTTCAAATGATTACTCAGTAGAGCTGATACATTCTTTCAAATGATTACTCAGGAGAAGTGCTTTATTCTCTGAATGTAGATGCATTATTCTCGATGCCTCTCAGTCCTTAATACGGAAAGCTAGCATTTCGTTTCTCTTGTGGGTGGAGAATGACCATGCAAACCCAGCCACTGCATTTCAAGCAAGCGAGCTATCTGTTGTATTAGCTAGAGCATGCATACACAACGCTAGCACTAGCTAGCTAGATGTATGGTTCTTGTCATCGACAAATGACAAAGCATGCATGCGTGCACTCCTCGCAATAAAAGGACCTTGGTGAGGCTACAGTCACTTGCATGCGAGCTCTCATTGCCTCTTATTTGTCTTCCCAGCCTTGTCAGAGGAGCTCATTAGATGGTTGCAGTGGTCCTTGTAGATTAAGGGGTGCCATTAATGAATCCTCTTATCTGGGTTACATTGAGATGGCTCATCAGCTCATGGGTGTGCACCGCTGATCGAGGCAGGAAAGCACATGACTCTGCTGACTACTAATGGAGTGTAGGTGTTTCTTTTGGAACTAATGCAGGTCATCAGCATGTGTATTTCTCATGTGATAACTGGTAATTGTGTGAGTTTGCATCAGCCATTATTTTCGTCTTGCCGACTTCTCTGAAACGTCAATCAAAGCCCATAATCTCTCAGCCAATAACAGCGCAAGGCTTCACGTTATCTAAAAAAAAACAGCGCAAGGCTTCAAATGCGAATCGCCTCGTCTCGTCAATTGTGGCCCACAAAAGCCCATCTGCAACCCAGCCCGTGCGGTCGTCCACTGACCCGATCGATTGTGCGGGGCCACAGCCGCCGGAGTTGAGACATCGATTCCCGATCGACGTTGGGGTCCAGGCAACCGCCGCCGCCGCCGGCCGTCCGCCCGGTCGTCCCCAGCATACGGTAACTCTGCATCTCCACCGCCATCGCCAACTGAAACGGAGAGACAAAAACAAGGTGTGAGGAGCAGAATTTGGAGGGTTTTGGTTTTGGCAGGAGAGGAGGAACACGACGTACGCCATTGCTATGGAAGAGGAGAAGGGGTCGCCGGCCATCCCCGGCGGCTACCCTCCGTGGCAAAGTTGTGCAAGCACCCTCTAGCGTGCCGATCGCAAGAGCAACCCTGGGTGGCCGCCGATCGCGGGCTCCGCTGCCCTTCTCGACCATCCTCTCCTTGCCACGTAGAGACAGGGTGGGCATCAGCTAGAATACAAAACAATGTGAGGACCTACGTGAAAAATATACATCAGCCACGTTGCTTGACTCGATCTGGACCGCACAAGTGGATCCAACGGTTAGAGGACGTACAAAATTGGATCGCGGATTTTATTCTAAAAGAGTTATTATAATATAACTCACATAAGGGTTAACAACCAACTAAGGCCCTGTTTGGATTCCTCCATCTAAAGTTTAGTCACTAAAGTTTAGATCTAAAGTCTCCAAACAGGTGGTCTAAAGTTAGATCTAAACTTTAGCTAACCTCTAAAAAACACTTTAGACCATTAGTCCACCAAAGTGAACTAAAGTGGTCTAAAGTTTTGGGTTCTTAGGCACAAAGACGTGTTTACCCATGCATGTTGGTCTCTCACCTCTCATTTAATGGCTGACGCACGAAACGAGGAGAGGTAGTATAGTCTTCTTGAAACTTTAGTCCTATCCATTAGTACAGGATCCAAACAGGATTTTCGACTAAAGTTTAGTGGCTAAAGTTTAGCCAACTAAAGTTTAGTCCAAAACTTTAGACAACTAAACTTTAGACTATGGAATCCAAACAGGACCTAAGCTTTATTATGTGAAAAGTGATTATTAGTCATCTTAACAATTATTAATATATATGTATCGGTCATGACTCACATAAGAAATCATATCAGCAACACATCATGATATCAGAAGGACAACATAGATGCTTGATATTAAAATATCACTAATGGTTTGAACCGAAGTCTACAACATGATCATCCTATCTCATCAACAATTTAAGCATGAATACTAAAACACTAATTAAAAGCATGAATCTAGAACATTATTAACTGAGTATCTTAATAAATCTAAAAACATGTGAAACAAGATAACCTAGAATATCATGGAATGAATACAATATTGTAAGTCTAGAACCAGGCAAGCACTAATAATATGATAATAACTAGACAAGCATCAGTAATATGATAACAATCGAGCAAGCATTAATGATGTGATAATATCTAGGTAAGGTTTAGTAATATGATAATAGCTAGGTAACTTCAGTGATTTGATAATAGCCAGGTAATTCCAGTTATACGATAATAGCCAAGTAACTTTAGTGATATGACATTAACCAGGTAACTTTAGTGATATGATATTAGTCAGGTAACTTTAGTGATACGATAATAGCTAGTTAACTTTAGTGATATGATAATAGCCAATTAACTTTAGTGATATGATAATTGTATTCAATGGCAAGGTGACAAGTAATCTGGAAATACGTGGTATGCGAAATGGAAAGATCACGGCCGCGAGGTACTTGCCTTGAGCACATTTGGTGGACTTGCTGCACAAAGGATCCGGGGTGCGTAACTATCCAAACGTTCCCTCAAAGGGCATGTGTGAACCTACACGATGGAATGGAGATGAATCAGATCAAAACTAAGGTAAACTTGTTGAAAGATGGATGAAAGCGCAATCGGTCGGAAGAATCCGCGCTTGCTAAGCCTCCATTGTGCGAACCACTGTTCGGCTGCGCGAACCACGAAATGCTACACAACCCAACAGCCATCATGCGAAATGTGATTCGGCTGTGCATCCTGGCTAGCTGAGCCACACGGCCGTGGAAGTGGCCACCGGCCACTCCAGTCGCCGCTTGCGCCGCGCCACCACCGGCCAACACAGCAGCCGTTGGCCACCATTGCCCCCGCCAGTCGAGACGCTGCCTGACCCGCACTACACCCAGCCCACGGTACATTGGCCGTCGGCTAGCACTGCCGGCGCCAGCCACCATCGCCGCTGACGGCCGAGTTGCCGCCTTCCCACGCTACGCATGGTGACTGCTTAGCCTATGCGCCACTCTCGCCCATCTGCGCTGGCTCTCAGCCTGGGCGCTCGACTTGCGTACCCACCGGCCAGCCGTGCCGCCTCTTGTCCCCGACGCCCGACCTGCATGCCACCAAGCCTTGCGCCACCATCGGCCAGCTGACGCTTGGCTCGCACGCTGCCACCAGCTAACTGCGCTACTCAGGGCGCGCGCCACCGCCGAGTAGCCGCATCACCTCTGGCTAGACGTCGCTCCAGCCTACTGTTGCGCCAAGCGATGTGCAAGGAAGAGGGAGAGGAAAACACACGGGAGAGAGAGAAATAGATAGTAGAGATTGGAGAGAGAGAGGAGATGGGAGAGAGATAGAGATATATCCTATTTTTTAAGGTGCTACACCACCACCGTGATGCCCCTCTACTTGCAACCACTCGAGAAGGAAGAGAGAGGGAGAGAGAAACAAGAGGAGCTGGCTAATGGTGGCTGTAGATGTCAGACATCGTTGCCGTGGCCTCAGGTGATGTCTACTCCATGTGCTTAACATGCAACGAAAACCAATGGAAACCACATATTGCAACAAAATGTAACTCCTGTTGCAGCAAAAACTACACTAAAGTGCAACAAATCATAACTCGATTGTAACAAAAAAAAAACAATTTACTACAACATTTCAAGATAATATATTACAACAGTCTATGACGACAACACGTTACAAAAAATGCATCTCTTATTATAACAAAAAAAACTCAAGTGCAACTACCTGCTTCAGCACGATCACCGTCCGGCTGGTCTCGCTTCAGCAAGCCGGCGTTGGAGAGCAAGGCCCAGAGATGGGTCACAAACTCCCCTCCTCTTGCCAGATGGCTCATGTGGTGCTTCGCGTCGTCGGACGGCGCGACGTGCAGCATAACCTCCGCCCACAGGTCCGCGAGCACCTCCCAGCGCCGCCGGCTGCTCTGCACCTCTTCCGAAAGCATCCTGCCCAGCTTGACACCCTTTTGAAGCACGCTTTCTGTCTCCCGTGACGGATCAAGGCTTCTTAATTTGTCATACTTGTCTTGCCTTGACGTGTTCCGTCCCAGCAGCTGCTCTGCCTCGTTGATGGCTTCCTTGAGCTTGGCTGTTGTCTCTGAGCAATCACCCGGAAGGAACTTGGGAGCAAACGCCACCAGGTACGCGCAATACCTCGATAAATTCCTCGCGACGTCCAAGTGGCATATCTGCACCTGATCAGACTCCCCATCCGTGGCACAGCTATGCTGCTCAAATATTTCACAGTAACTGGTTGCAATGTGCCAAATAAGAACGATTTCATGGGTGGGAGCTTGCTGCGTGCACGCCCACGAAAACATCTCGAGTACCCCATTCCGTTCAAGCGACGAGACACCGTTTGTCAGCCTGCCCTCGCTCTGCACGAGAGCACGGCCGACGGCTCTCTTCACATCATCATGCAAACTGATCATAGAGCGCCGCGGCGGCCTCCCCGGGTAACGCTCGAAATCTTCGAGCACCGAGAACTGGCCCATCTTGTTCTCCCAGTGCTGATGCTTGTACAGGCTGAACCGTTCGAGATGATCGATGCACCACTTGATGATGGACGCCTTCCAGAAATGGCCATTGACGTAGTGCAGCGCGTAGGATGCTTCAGACCAGTGTGAGGCACTATGAGACATGAGCCATAACAATTCTGATATTGCCAGGATCACCAGTGTAACTAGTAACGTAACAGTGTCAGTAGTAGTAGGAGGAGGAGCAGTATCTTCCTTGTACCATGGTATCATGGAATGTTGCCCGCAGTACTCGAGAATGTGCATACACGGTACAAACAGCAAAAGGACCGCTAGCCTGCTGGCACTGGTTTTATATGCGCGGTCGATACCATGATATATAGTACTCCGAGTAGTGGAATGTGAGATCTGGACCTGGCCGCATACCTAGGTCCAGCCGGGTTTTTACTCCCCGGGCCACAGGTCCACATAGGCGGAACACAACCAAGCCCACGGAGCAACGGAGCAACAACCTTATAAGTGGTACTGGGCCTTCTCCCCCCAAAAGACTAGTCCAATGGGTGGGGGCTCCCCCACACTTATAAGTTGTGCTTTCTCCTCTTCCACAACCAATGTGGGATTATTCCCAACAATCTCCCCCTCACACATTGGTTGGACACATCTACAACCATGAGGTCCAAGGAGGTGTTAGGCACCTAGGCTCTGATACCAAATGTGAGATCTGGACCTGGCCGCATACCTAGGTCCAGCCGGGTTTTTACTCCCCGGGCCACAGGTCCACATGGGCGGAACACAATCAAGCCCACGGAGTAACGGAGCAACAACCTTATAAGTGGTACTGAGCCTTCTCCCCCCAAAAGACTAGTCCAATGGGTGGGGGCTCCCCCACACTTATAAGTTGTGTTTTCTCCTCTTCCACAACCAATGTGGGATTATTCCCAACATGGAAATGGTCATGGAGTAAATTTACCTCGACGACCCTGAACGCTCTCCTGTACTCACCTCCTTCAGACATGAGCTCTTTCAGGACAAAATCACGGGCTCTTGGATCATTCGCCTCCGCGCAGGGAAGCCCGTAGTAGCGGCGCGTCAGCAGCCGAGCGAAGGCAAGCGAAAGGCACGAGTGCCGGATCAAGGCCCTGCGCGCGCAGCTCCGGACTCCGAGTTCGCTGCGCCACACGTCCCTGACCGTGATCCATCGCTGATGTACATCCGCTCCGTGGCCTCGAAGCCTGTATCTCGGAGGAACGGCGTGATGGAGCTGCGAATGATCGTCGAGAGGATTGACCAGATACTTGCACCCCGCCGCCATGCCGACGTCTGACGTAGCGGCAAAGTAGGGGTGAGCTGGGTGCATCGCCTCGGCCTTCATGTGATGAGCGACTAGCTCGCTTTGCTCGGTCGCCGGCTGCTGCGTCCTTCTCGCACGCCCCTTGCGTACTGCTTGCACACTGATGGCGACGACATTGAACAGAGTAACGGTTATTACTATCAGGGGAGAGTCGGTAGGAAAGAAGACGGATGGACCAGCCAACAGCAGCTCGACAAAGAAAGACCGCGCAAGCACGAAGTAGCCGAGCCCCGTGGTTATACTTCCACCAGCATTATCTTATTGGTTTGGTTATCTGTGGATTTTCAATATGTAGTCTATAACCCAACCTAATATAGTTGTGCCAAGTGCTAACTAGTTTCCTTTTCCATGATGTCACTTAGTTCGCTTACTGGTCAATAATACTCTCTCCAATAACAAAAGGAAATCATTTTTAATATCAAGTGCTATTTCTGCAGCAGCAGGAGGTTGAGCTTGCGGCAACAGGATATCTGCAGGGTGGATTTGAGATCGAATTACTCCAATAAATTCGACATGCCCACCGATCAGCTGCTTGTGGAACCTCGGTGGCCCTTCCAGTTAGGGCTGTAAATGGACTAAGCTCGAGCGAGCCTGACCTTTTAAGCTCGAACTCAATAGAAAGTCGAGCCGAGCTCGAGCGAGTCTGAGTTAGTGTCTGAACCTAGAACTTAACTCAAGCTCGAGCTTAAGTTCGGCTCGAATAAGCTTTAATAATAGTTAAAATAATTTAATATGTATTAATTTTCAATAATAAAAAAACTCAAGCTTCAGTTCTATTCGAGTTAGCTCAATAACAGTAAAAAGTAATTCAACATACACTAATTTTTAACAATAAAAAAGCTCAAGCTCAAGTTTAGCTCAAATAAGCTCGATAAGAGTTAACATGTATCTATTGTAAGAAAAGCTCGAGACTTGCGAGCTTTTTTTAGGGCCTTACTTCCAGTCCGATAAAGAAGGTAGGTCGTGAAGAAAAATTACTCCAATTAATATGGTTTCTTAATACGGTAGCCTCTCTAGTACTCATGGGAAAAAAGATAGCACTTCTGCATCAGTACGGATCAAAATTCATGAACTTTGACCATTGGGTATATTCATTATACGTTCTTTCTTCATGTTCGTAAACAGTCTACGTTTTTCAAAATTCATGAACTTTGACCATTGGGTATATTCACATCATTATAAGTTTTTTTTTCTGCGTGGACGTAAACTATCTACGTTTTTTGTCTCCAAATTCTGCGCTGCGGGTCCCCTGACAGAGAGCGTGAAAAGAACAATGCCGAGAGTTGCATGGTCCAGGTTTCCTAACGTGCAATAGCAGTTGTTTACTAGTCAAGTCAACCAGTATATACTTCTGTAAGAAAAGCTCGAGACTCGCGAGTTTTTTTATGGCTGTTTGTGTATGTATATCACAATATTGAACTGCAATATGTTTGTGTATGTATATCACAATATTGAACTGCAATATGTTTGTGTTTGTATATCTAAGAATTTGTTTCACTTCCATTGATCAATGATAACGTACATGGCATACTATAGGCATAGGCATTACATCGTACATTCCTTGATAGTTAATTTCCTGAACTATCCACTTGTTTCTTAATCACAGTCCAATAGCCATTTGCCATTTTAGTAAATCAGAGAGTAGTCGTCGATTTGGTTTCTTGATGTTGTACTGACTACTCAGTCAGTTAGGAATGTGGTACAAACTGGGTTCTGGTCATTGGCCACATGTATCCCATGGCCAGCAACCTTTATCAGAGATTTTGGTCTTTGCTTGGATGGGTTCTGAATGGTGGGATTCCAATCCAATGCATGTGAATTTTAACTGAATTACGTCAAAATCCCACCACTCTGAACTGCACTATGGAAGTATGCACGGTTCTTAGTTCTCCCAGCCAATTAGCTTCTTTCTTTCCTTTTTGAAATTTTCATTGTCATTTCACAAGGCAATGCAGAATTCAGTTGGTAACAACTGACAAGACTAGATTGCAAACACACAAGAAGGAAAGAACGGGTCCCAAGCGCGTCGACCATTCGTATGATTGGACCGGTCTCCCGCTTCTCTCCTCTCACTTATGCTTTCTGCCCCGCTTCGACCGGCGACGACCAAGCAGCATGGCCGATTGGCCGGTCTCCACTTGCTTATCTAAGCAGCGGGCAATTCGGCTGGCACATACGTATGCTTGTTGTGGGTCACTAGCACTGGCGTCTGGTGCTCAGCTTTAATCTTCCTTCCAGCTTTCAGACAGCGGGCAATTTAGCAAGCGGAAGGTCATGGCCACGGAACAACAGTAGGTACATTACGAGTATGGCATGAATTTTGCTCTTGATTTTCCATAAACGTAGTTATATTTGGTGCACTTGGTTGTTTGCAGTCTTCAGAGATCTGAATCTAAGCTGTCCTTGGCAGCAGGAACTAACTTATAATACCCACAAGCCAACCTGAGGTTCTGAACTGGTTCAGAAGCTTCACCACGCATAGGAACAGAGCAGGAGATGGATGCAATCATGGTGAGCGCTGCCACGGGGGTGATGAACTCACTCCTCACCAAGCTCACCACACTGCTGTGTGAGGAGTACAAGCTGCAGAAGGGCGTGAAGCGTGACATCACCTTCCTGAAGGATGAACTGAGCAGCATGAACGCTCTGTTAGAGAAGCTGGCTGAGACGGAGGTGCTTGACCCACAACACAAGGAGTGGAGGAACCAAGTGAGGGAGATGGCCTATGATATCGAGGACTGCATCGATGAGTATATGCATCGGCTCCACCAGGATCCGGGCGAATCCAGCAGTATCAAGGGGTTGTTTCGCAAGATGGTCAAGAAAGTGAAGAAGCTGGGAGCTTGTCATGAGATCGCTGAGCAGATAAAAGAACTAAAGACTCGCATCGTCGAGGCAAGCCAGCGACGTGACAGGTACAAGCTTGATGTCGTCCTCAACTCTGGCAACATTGGTGTTGTGCCCATCGATCCTCGGCTACCTGCCCTCTATGCTGAGGCATCCAGCCTCATCGGAATTGATTTTCCGAGGGATGAGCTCATCAAGTTGGTTGATGATAGGGAGAAGTCATTGAAGGTGGTGTCAATCGTGGGGTTTGGAGGGTTAGGCAAAACTACTGTTGCCAATCAAGTATATCAAAAAGTTAGCAAACAATTTGATTGCCAGGCCTTTGTGTCGGTGTCCCAAAAACCTGATACAAGAAATATTTTACAGAACATACTCCCTCAAATCAACAAGCAAGAGTATGCATTTATTGAGTCAGGGAACGAGGAATGCCTCATTGATGCACTAAGGGATTTCCTAAAGAACAAGAGGTATGCCCCTATTTCATATTACAAGTCTTCCTAGGATTCAAACATTATTTTGTATTCCAGGGCATTCTACCTTCATTTAATTGTAACATTGTGCTCGTAATTAATAGACATCTTGTGCAAAGACATCTTAAATAGGACTATTGATCATCTTAACACTCATCTTAACTCTTATGCATCTTAACTCTTATGCAATGAGCTGTAATTCTTTATAATGTGTGGTCAATTGAATATTTATGTTTAAAAATAATTTTATTTGGACTGGTAGGATGAAATACTCAACATTCTTTCCATGAACATACATATATGTAATTAGCTCAACATTGAAGCATTACTTTTAGCTACCGACTATCTGATTTACTTTTCACATTATCTCCCGTATGTATTTAATCAACATGATTCAATTGAACGATAGTCTCTCTCATTTGATAGGTACTTTATTGTAATTGATGACATATGGAGTACCCAAGCATGGAAGATTATTAAATGTGCCTTGCTTGACAATACTTGTGGTAGTAGGATACTAGTGACAACAAGAATTGCCACCGTAGCCAAGTCATGTTGCTCCCCTCGCCACCATCTTGTATATGAACTAAAGCCACTAAGTGAAGCTGACTCAAAAAGTTTGTTCTTTAGAAGAATATTTGGCTCAGAAGACATATGCCCTCCTCAACTGAAAGAAGTTTCTACTAAAATTATAAGAAAGTGTGGTGGTCTACCATTGGCAATCATTACAATGTCTAGTTTGTTGACAACTAAATCACTTGCAAGAGAAGAATGGGTAATGGTACTTGGTTCAATTGGTTCAGGACTAGAGAAAAATTCTGATGTGGAGGAAATGAAGAAGATACTATGTTTGAGTTACAACGACCTTCCTCTCCAGTTAAGAACTTGCTTATTATATCTAAGTATGTTTCCAGAAGATTATGAGATCGAGAGGCATCGTCTAGTAAATAGGTGGATAGCAGAAGGATTTGTCAAGGTTGATGGTGGGAGAAATTTAAGGGAGGAAGGGGAATGCTATTTTAATGAACTTATAAACAGAAGTATGATCCAACCAGTCAATATGAGGTATGATGGTCAAGCAATGGCATGTCGTGTGCATGATATGATTCTTGATCTCATTATATCCAAGGCAGTTGAAGAAAATTTTATCACTTTCACTAGTGACCAAACACATATGTTGGTGTCACAAAATAAAATCCGACGACTGTTGCTTGACTACCGTGGCCAAGAAAATGAGCGAGCGATGTCATCCATGGTTACTACTCATGTTCGATCCCTTGGCATATTTATTTATTCTGTACTAAAGCCTCCTATTTTAGACTGGCATGCTCTGCGAGTGCTAGATATAGAGAGCAGTCGGATGTTGGAAAATGGTTGTCTTAGAAATATTGGGAAGCTGATTCAGTTGAGGTACCTACGGATTCAAACATTTGGCATTACAAATCTTCCAGAACAAATAGGTGAGCTACAACAGTTGGAAACATTGGATCTACTTGGTACTGAGATAAGAGAATTGCCGGCAGGTATTGTTAAACTGCAAAGGTTGAAAAGTTTACATGCTAATGGTGTAAAGTTGCCGGATGGAGTGGGGAACATGCAAGCTCTAGAGGAACTATCTGTAGTAGTTGTGTACGAAAAAAGCTCAGTGAATTCTTTGCAGGAGTTGGGTAGTTTGACCAAATTGAGAACTCTTCAGCTAGTTTTCAATATTAGTGACTCACACAGTGATAAAATGATGTATGTAGATATCTTGGCTTCGTCGCTTTGCAAACTCTGTAGTTCAAACCTTAGATGTTTGGACGTTTCAACGGATGTTTTTAGTTCTGCTGACATCCCTTTGGATTCATTGTCCCCACCTCCTCATCTCATGCGGGAATTGGACATCCATGTTTGTTGTCAACAGGGGATTCCACAGTGGATGGCCTCGCTATCCAACCTCACCAAGCTACTTGTTAGGGTTAACTTCAATGTGACACAGGAAACCCTCCAGATTCTTGGGAACTTGCCCGCCTTGCTAAAGCTAGAGTTAATTTCAAGAGGAGTCATTCCTAAAGAAAGGCTCATTGTATGCAAAAACAAATTCAGATGCATAAAGGTCTTCAAGTTCCTGTGTTGGACCTTGGGCCTGATGTTCGAAGCTGGAGCCATGCCAAAGCTCGAAGATCTCTGGTTTAAAATAAGAGCACGTAAGGTGCAATCTGCATGTGGCGATCTCAGTCTTGGAATCCACCATCTCTCTGCCCTCAGGAAGCTCCGTGTCGAATTTGATTGCAGGGGTGTGAGGGTTGAAGAGGTGGAGGCGTTGGAGGCTGCCATCACAAATGCAGCCAGTCTACTTCCCAATCGTCCCACACCATATTTTGTTAATTGGTATGAAGTAGAGATGGTAAAGGATACCGGGAGGAAGAGGCCCACACGGACGAGGACACGAAACAACATGAAGAGATCCCCGCAAGAGAGCTTAGAAGCCCATCCCAGTTGTGCAAATACATCTGCTGCATCTAATTAAGGTATTATTAATTATATATGCTCGTCCAATCCTCTGAGATACTCACCTATGCTATTAAATCAACTAGATCATGTTGTTCATGGGATTGTACTTCTGTTTATTCCCCATCGCCTTAACCAAGCAAACAATATGGTATTGTGTGTTTAACAAACAACTAAATCTTTATAGGTTACACTGCTACAGTACGGATTCTACTTGCTTGTGTTACACACGGGCATGTTTTGACTTAGGGGGTGTTTGGGACTGCTCCACAAACTCTGCTCCACGAATTCTACCGTGGAGCAGCTCCACAAAAAACCTAGAGTTTGTGGAGCACCCTTTTAGGTGCTCTCACAACTCCACCTTTTTTTCCTCGAACAGAGTGCGTGGAGCTGAACCTGTTTGGCTAAAAAAACATAGAGCGGAGCTGAAAAACGTGGAGTGGAGCAGTCCCAAACACCCCCTTACTATACCTGACTTCAGGTTCAGTTTTCTCAGGTTTCATTTCCTACCAAGTTTGAAACCAAACTGACTCCTTTGGTCATATGATATGGTCTCCATCTTTTCTTGCAGAATGAAATCTTGTGTCAGGTCGTTAGGACGGGAGGCTGTGCTGGCCTTAATTGACCTGTTTATAGGGCCTAAATTCTTTCAGATCACAACTGTTTGCTGAAGTGAATCGAGTTACTCGTTGGAATATCCACAATTACTCATTGTGCTGTTGGCTCCAAACTTGTGAGCACTTTCTTCCGGCTGTATGCATGTGTGGACTTGAAACCATTAGCTGTCTCTCTGTACAACAGTGCTCAATCTATTTGTTACTATGAAGTTTTTGAATCCCATGTGGAAGGTTTCTGTATTATTCTCTTTTTTTGAGGACAGGTTTTATGTTATTCTTTTTTCTCGAAAATGCAAGAGTGTTGCGTTTCATTCAATAAATAGAGATTTGGTGCATCCCGGGCCAGGAGACCAAGTGGAAACCAGGACCCAGAGCAGAGCTACAGGAGGGGACCGAAAGCAGAACAGCTAGACAAAAACAAGGTTTTATGTTATTCTGAAGATGCATTTGATTGTGTGTAATGAGAACATATTAGAAACTTGAACCGCATTATGTTCTGTTATTGCCTTCAAAATTTTTGTAGTCCTTTTTCATATGTTTGAGGGGATCCTGATTCACCCAACGTCCATTTCTTAGGTGGTGTTTGGATTGGGGACTTGGTGGGATGGGATAGCTCCATCCCAGGTATGTGGGATAGGATAATCCCACTTTTTGTTTGGTTGGAAGGATGTGTTAGTCCCTATTTTTTGTTTGGATGGAGGAATGGAGTGGGATAGTTGCATATACTCACCGGAGAGGAAGCCGGCAGTGGAGAGGACGGCGGGGAGGACGCGCCGGGGCGGAGGCCGGAGAGGACGACCGGAGCACGGCGACGACGACGACCGGAGCACGGCGACGACGACGGCGACCCGAGCAGACCCGGAGCGGAGACCCGAGCAGACCCGGGAGATGGGGGAGCAGCGCGGGGAGATGGGGGAGTGGCGCGGGCGATGGGGGAGCGGCGCGGGGAGAACGAGGACGGCGACGAGGACGATGGGGGAGCGGCGCGGGCGATGGGGGGAGCGGCAGGCGGCGCGGGCGATGGGGGGAGCGGCGTGGGAGATGGGGGAGCGGCGCGGGCGATCGGGGGAGCGGCAGGCGGCGCGGGCGATGGGGGAGATGGGGGAGCGGCGCGAGCGATGGGGGAGATGGAGGACGCGCCGACGCGGTGAAGGGAAATGGGTCGGCTCGGTTCGCTCGTTTTTGGGGTACCATCTCAACCCAGATTTCAGCAGAATATTCTCTTTTGGGTCCAACCCATCCCACCAAATTCTACAACCAAACACTACAAAAAATGGGTTGGCCCCCTCCCAACCCAGGATATACCTCAAACCAAACACTACCTTAGAGGGCGATTGGTTGCCTGCATGGCGCTCAGCCTAGGTCATGGATGCAGCATCTCTCTTTTTCATGTTTAGCGTACGAGTGAGCTAGACCCAGCTAATGGCATGATTATTATTAAGTGGTTAGCATGCATTAAGGTTCTTTAGCATGAATTAAGGTGGGTTAAATATTATTAAGGTAGTATAAACACTATTAAAGTGGAACAAATCATAACATTGGCTTTGGTAACTTAATTTATACCAAGACATTTTCTACCTGCATCGCTAGTACAGCTAACCAAACGACATCTATATGACTTGTGCATCCAACCAAGACAACCCTTTGTTTGCTTGAGCTCGGCCTGTATTGACCAAATGAAGTAATGATCTGTTTTAAAAAAGAAAAAGGATGAAGTGATGAGCTGTTTTTTTTTAAAAAAAAAAGAAGGATCAAGTGATGAACTAACTAGAAGGTCAACCAATCATCCCCTTAATGTACAGCCCTACTATACTAAAAGGAGGTGTGTATCAAGGGCAAACGAGAATTCACAAAACAACTATCTTACCGTTTCTAAAATCAAAGAATTTCAACCAAATGCTACTCCAAATGAAGTAGAGAGCATTCCGTCCAGCATCATCCTAGGCAAGGTCTGGCAAGATGGAAATGTGAATAATCCAATTCTATCCAATCTACGACTGTTCATTTGCTAGTTTTGTGTCACCTAACGGGGAAACTGGGAAACCTTCCGCAATGATCCCCGTGTCAGTTAGGGAGGGGACGCCAATCCGAAATCCCACAAGAGCCCTGAAAAGGCCGACGAGCGAAAAGGATTAAGAGCAAAAACCCAGTAACCCACCCACCGCCGGTGATTCGCGGGCACAAGGAGTAAGAACCCTAATCAGAACAGTAATCGGAGGAATTAGCGCGTACTTAGCAGCGAACGGGAGGGGCGAGGCGAGGCGACGCGGAGGCGAGAGAAGTCGCTCGTCGATTCGATCTGATCGGTCGGGCGGAAGGGGATTTTCTCCGGAGGTGGAAAAGATTCCGTTTTCTTCTAGATTTTTTACTCGAGGAAAAAAAAGGGAAAGGAACCAGGAGGGAAGGCTCGAGCGGAGGAAGTAACAGATAGGAAGGGTACCCTCTAAGTTAGGCTTGCTGAAACGGTACTTATACCGTGGGCTTCTCCCAAATAGTATCCTTGTTGTTAACACCTCTCCAAAATAGTATTCTCAGGGATTTGAACTAATTTTCATTTGATTTTTAAATTTTAACTCCTTCATATGACTAAACTGCCCCTGCTCATTTTGCGTACAAAGATTGATAAAGTAATGATAAAAGCAAAGAAAATGATCAAGTAATAATAAAGCAGAAAATTTTGATAGTGAAGACAGGGTCTTGCCCTTGGCGTGTGGTCCGATCACACCTGCCGCGTACGTGGTCCGGTTGCCCCTGCCGACGTGCGACCGTCCCTGGCTGGCGTGCGATCGTCCGTGGCCTGGGGTGCGCGCACTCCCGTGCGATCCTTGCCGCGCTCTCACCTGGCGTTGACGGCGCCGCGCCGAGTATTCCGATCGGCCAGTCGGCGTGCCGCCGTCGCCAAAGAAACCCAAACGATGTGAAAAGAAGAAAATAAAAGTGATTAGGGTTAAACAAAATGAGCAGGGGCAGTTCAGTCAATTGGGGGAGTACAAATTCGAAAATCAAATTATTTGAGTTAAAATCCCTGAGAATACTATTTGAGAGAAGTCTTAAGTACAAGAGTACTATTTTAGAGAAGCCCATGATGTAAATACCGTTTCGTCGAAGCTCAACTTAGAGGGTACCATAATAGCAAAAAACTCCAGCACGAGACCTCCGCCCATGTATTTTCGCGGATCTTCTGCTCCGGTTCCCTCTGTGAACCACCTTGTGTGGGGACTGCCCACGGCTTCTCCTAATCCTCCTGCGAAGTAGGCCGTTGTATACCTAGCTTAGAATTTAACGTCGTAAATTTTTTTAAAATTTTAATCTAGTACCATAATATTTTATTGTGAAATATGTAAATGATGTTTTGAACATATCAAAATGTTATATTTGCTTACCTTCGAGTGGCTTGGTGGTCCTTTTGAAAATGCTAGCCCTTTTCGTGAAGCCCACACATTGCCCTATTTTATTGGTATTTTTAGATAAGCATGCACCCAATGTCTTAGTCCTTTTCGTGGAGCACATACATTGTCCTATTTTATTGGTATTTTTAGATAAGCATGCACCCAATGTCAAAAGGCATCACAATGGCTCAAATATCATTAGCAAACCCAATAAAAATCTAGTTGTTTTCATTACATTGATTCATAATTTTAATTCTATTCATGAGGTGCAAAAGCACACGATGTAATTAACTATTTGAACGACCATATGCACACTCTTCTGCAACAATTATATGCATTGATAACCACTATATGCACATCAATTTTACCGTGATTGAATTTCCATGGCACCATGCACACAGACCTAGATGACTCCCTCCCATATATGAATATCCTTTACTGTCCCAACAACCACCAAACCAACTATATGTGGTGATCGGTTGGGCTTAAAAGCTCATGGTTTATGGCTGAAAACACTGTAGCTGGCTGAAAAAAACACTGTAGCTGATAGAGGCTTATTTCACATAATTAAATTTAAAAAATTAAAAAATATAAAAAAAATATGTTACCCCAATATGTATAATACAAACGAATACGGGAAAAAGAACCGGTAAAAAAGCTCAATAAAAAGCCAAAAGTTCAGAAAAAGACGAAATTTATGAATAGTGCAAAAATAAGCCAGAAGCTCAAGCCGAATCGATCAGGGCAAGCGCAATACTCTCTCATCCCGTAATATAAATAAAGTTTATCATACACGTAGACCAAGGAGACCTTCTCCCATACATGAATCTCCTTTTATTGTCCCCAACAACTACCAAACCAACCAAAGCATTATACTTTCTCTCCATCATACATACGGACCAAGGAGATATCAAATTTAATAAAAAAAATTAATATCATTGGACTGTGCATACTTCTATTAAGTGGTATACTATTTTTAGTATTAAAGTATAGATATACGATGAAAATATTGAAATAACTATACTTTTAATCTTTGTAATGGATTTATAACGTGGAACAACACTTTTCAATTATAAATATTATGTTGTGTGATGGTCTGATGGAGGTAGTAGAAAAGTGACCGCTTTCCCGTCTTTTCTTCTCCCCCTGCAGTTTCCTTCCCCAGAGCGCCAGAGCAAGAATCCTTCGCCGCGAAGCCCCATTAGTTAGTTCCAACACCTAGCAACTCCTGTAGCAACACGGCGACTGACTGGGACTTGGGAGAGCTCTACGAACATTTGCCAGGGAACAGCAGTGTTTAATTTGCTTTCTTGATTTCTGATGAACATTTGACACATCTGGGTTTTTGCATTCTTCAGAAATCTGAGCCTGCAGTATCTATGTTGCAGTTGAGAGCTGTACTGTGTAAATGGTGAAGATCCTTGGCATCAAACAAGGGCGTTGCTGTGTTACAAAGTTTGAAGGATATATACTACTACTGCTTTCAATAAAAAATTATCTTATTGTGGGAAGACTACGGTCAAATTTTTTTTTATTTTGGCGAGCTGTAGGATAGGCTAGCGGTGAGGCACCTCGTCTTTCGGTCACAAATTTCAACACTGTTATTTTGATTCTCTAAGAGATTCCTTTATTTTGTTCTTCATACCATATAAACTCGTACCATATCTTTAATATCTAATTCAATTCACAGGCTTTTGCGCAATAGGAAGGGTATTACAGATTTGATGTGACGACAACATATCAGAAAACTCAAACTGTAATATGATCTCGGGTACTAGCTTCAAAGTTTTATTTAATCAGTTTCCTTTCATCCAGGCCCGGCTCTGGGGTAGACCGGGGGGCTCCGGCCTAGGGCCCCGGGCCAGGGAGGGCCCACCCCCCGCGCAAGCCTCAACGGCCCAACGCCCCACGCCAGAAGGCAGAAAGCGCGACGCTTCGACTACTATCGGCCGAACGTGCGCGGCACAGCTTCGACGTGAATACGTGATCGACCGACGACCGCATCAAGGGCTCAAGGCCGCCGTCAACGTCGCGTGCGGGGGGCAGGGGCAACGTCGTCTACTCGTCTCCTGCGCCGACATCGTGGGCTCGTGGCCGTCCGCCGTGGCACCATCGCAGCCCGATCACTCGCCGTTCTGCCGCCGAGATGCCGACTCGCCATCGTACGTCGTACCACGTACCGCCGACTTGCCGTTCTGCTCTGCTGCCTCGCGCCCGACCACTTGGCTGTCTCTCGATTGAATGGCTTGGCTATGTGCTGCATTGAGAAAAATATCTTGAACGACATTGATCTCGATGTTATTATTAATGATTTTGCATCAAGAAGTGCTAGAAGAAGTTCCTTTTTATGAAAGACATTGGATATTTGTCGCTCCTATTTAAGGTAAATTAATTCTTACTAGTTACATTTGGTTTATAAACTAATTAGTACCTAATTAGTTTATCATGTTAGAACTATTGATTTGTGTCACTTTAGACAATATAAAAGTTTTAAACTGCATATTTTATAAGTAGAAAAAAAATTTATAGTAAAGGGCCCATAGAGCCGAATTCGCCCTAGGGCCCTTGAAAACGTTGAGCCGACCCTGCTTTCATCAGTATGCATGTAAGTGACATTATTAGCGACAGTCTTGTAGCATTCATTCAGAACATGGGCTTGTAGTATTCTTTTCTTCTCTCTTTCGGCTCGGCCGAAGTTGACTGGGCTATCTGCGATAGGCTCGGCAGGCATGCAAGGCTCGAGCTCTTAAGGCCCTGATCAATATGACTTCAGCTTCTGGCTTCAGCTTATTTTTGCACTATTCATAAATTTTGTCTTTTTCTGAACTTTTGACTTTTTTTGACTTTTTTTACCGGTTCTTTTTTTCCTCATATTTGTTTACATTATACGTGATGGGCTAATATGTTTTTTCTATTTTTAAAATTTTTTAAATTTAATTATGGTAAATAAGCCTCTGTCAACTACAGTGCTTTTTTCAGCCAGCTACAGTGTTTTCAGCCATAAGCCATGAGGCTTTCAGCCGAACCGATCACCACCTAAGCTGGCCCATTCACTGGCTTCCACTCTTCCTTGTGTTGTCGTCTATGATTCTACACCAGGCAAATACCAGGCGCAAACCATCTTTTTCATGTAAACTCCATAAAGACCACATGTAAAATTTTAAAAACAAATCTCAGAAAATAAGGTAGGGTAGATGATGTTATATAACACTGTAAAAATTTAAGGTTAACCTCAATCGCATTTGCGACATATAAAACTGACAAGCATATACAGTGATGAACAATGAAACCACTATTCGTGCTGAAATTGTCTTTTTCATATATTGCAAACGTGATTTAGTTTAATCATGAAATTTTATAGGGCCATAAAATATCATCTTCCTCACTTATGATATTTTTCAAAATTTTATACGTGGTTTCCAATTTTTCATGGAATTTACATGAAAATAGTGGTTTCTTCCAGGTATTTACCCAAAGCCCCCACTTCTGGCGACGCACCACGAGAGAGCAGAAACAGGACATGAGAGCGCTATATATAGTACCTGACCCTATGATTAGTCACTACATTTGTCGGACAGACTGAATTGTGTTCACAATGGCCGGCGGGCGACCATCAGACGACGGTACAACTGTAGAAGTACCAGGACAATGCTAACGACAAACCATGGGACAAGCAAAATAAGAGGTACTAACTTACCATGGGACCATCAGAGCTCTTGCCTGTGGGTTATGACTTAAGAGCATAGGTCTAGTACTGGTTTCCTGATTCGTGTTCTTTCTTGCCCGCAAGCTGCTCGGTATTTTCCTGACCCAAACAAAGTTGGTGTGTATGCACTGTAACCAGTGCATGTCATTTGCCAGACCAGTGGGAGTCGCCATCATGCATGCAGCGTTGGAAAGGTGACCAGCTGAGTCAGATTAGCAGCGACTCCTTTGGCAGGAAGGCGCGCTATTGATCAAACATGGCCTACTCAAACAAATGTTGCTGTACAGTATTAAGGCGTATGTATGAGTGAGATGGAGCTCGTAGTTCTTTCCTGATGCTCTACCTTCTTTGTTGCGAAGCAACAAACTCGATACCTAACATGTCCTTATGGCCAATCTGCAGCCAACTTACTGACGTCCGGTGTGTTGCACAAGTACGGTCGTTCTGAAGAGAGGTGAAGACAAGTATGAAAAAAAACTAGCACTGGCGTCCGGTGTCAGTTTTGATTCACCTTCCAGCTTTCAGATTGGCTTTGATACGCTTGCTTGTCTTTTGCGCTCCAATCCATTTTCAGATTGGCAGCATGTCGGTCAGTGGCCAACCACATCGCCAAAGTTTAGCTTGGCTCGAATATTACTTTAGTTGCGCCGAAAGTATGGGCAATTAGCAAATTCGCGGGCCATATCATACAGGGAAACTTTCTCGGAAATTTTTTTTGTCCCCTACCGATAAATCTGAAATTTGGAATTTTCAGAAAAAAAAAATTGTTCGAAATTTGTAACTTTCAAATCTGATTTTTTTTAGGGAAAATAGAAAAACAAAAATAAGTGTTGGTTTTCGAACTCAAACCTTATGCTCACCAACCACTGTCCCTTACCACTGAAGATAACTAAGTGCTTCTTGCTTGATATTAGTTATAAAATTTAGTTAAACTCCAAATTAGAACCAAAATTCACCAATTTAATCATTTTTGGGACCCTATCGAGGAAACCGAAATTCGGTAATTTCAACCGAAAATGTATTCCTTGATATCATATCAAGTGAAGAAAGAAAATTGAAGCATATTGTTGGGGGAAGGCCCCCTATCAGGGCCCACTTGGCCCAGGGCGTCAGTAATATGGCGTGGCCAGCCTATCATAGGTCTGCTGTGCAGCACAGATACCAGTGCTACCCCTGTGTAAATAGGTCTGAGTAGGGGTATTTGTGTAACTTTAGGAAGAAGAGATGGCATAATTGCCCTTGTAAACATAGGTCCAAGTAGGACCAGTTCTGTAATAAGCCTCTTCAAGAATATAAAAGCATGTTTAAACCTCATGGGGGCAAGACTCATTTTTTAGGGAAAAAGCTATCTAGTCCCAAGGTAGTTCACATTTCCCCACACTCATTGAGCTCTGGGAAACCACCTAGGCAATTCCTAGGTAGTCCTATCTATATACTATTTGGTCTGTAACCATAACAGTTGGCGCTATCCATGGGGACGACGTGAAGAGCTACAAGCCAAGGTGAGCTCGGCCGGAGGGTGCTGTGTCAAGACCCGAATCTACAAATCTGGACTCTCCTGTATATTCTGCACCAGTCCAGGATCACGTTAGTGCACACAGTGTAAACATAGATGAAATATCGACCACATCACAATTTACTAAGACTCAAATATTATTAATTATCAGAGTTACGACTTTATGGCCAAACTTACAAATAATAGCCTAAAAGGCTTAAGAAACTTGTAGCAGAAAACAGAAATAAGCGTAGTAGCCATTCACATGCCACAGGCAACCGACTGGGGAGCAAAGTCCTAAACCACGAAGTCGTCAAAGTATCCTCCTTAAGACACCTCAGGCTGGTACGGCTCTTCTTCCTCAACTAAGCAAATATGGATACAGCCGTGAGTACATAGAGTACTCAGCAAGTCGTTTATAACAAAAATTCAAATCTAATATAGCATTCTAATATTAATTCCCTAATTCAATTATTGCAAAAAAAAAGAAACATAGCATTATAATATTAAAACCCTGACCCACAAATATTTTAAATATCATAAAATTGAAACTCTAAAATCTAAATCACAAATTTTAGAACCTATTTTGGTTGTCTGGTCATTACTTCGTTAGCTATGAAGATCATTGAACATTTGAACTTTGAAAGCAAGGAGCCAGGATGAGACGATGAGTTGATGACCTCGCCTATTGATGTGACCGTTGGCCATACTGCATACAACATACATACACCAAGATTTACTCCATTTGCATGCGTGCGTAGTGAGATTAACACAACGAGAAATCTAGCCATACCATTCGATGCACACAGGCGTAGGAGAGAAGCGGCCAACGTCCTCCCGGATGACGGTAGCTCTAGCGTCAGGCCCGTCACCGCTGCAGATAAAAGGTTGCGTGCATGACGTGCCGCGTGGGGAATAGGGAAGATAAGTAAAGCATCGTCGGGATCTGGCATTGGCTACTTGGTTGACTTGGGGCTGGTGCTAGCCTGGGCCTTAGGTTGGCGTTGGCTTGGGGCTAGACCGGCTAGTGGCCCACGCTCAATCAGTTCAAGTAGTCTCTATTATTTTATTCACTTTTCACGGTCGATTGATCTGCTGTGTCATGTCAACTTCAACTTATATGTATTTTTTGGGAGTGTCTTGCTTTGTCAACATCCTGCGTATTTTTCTTTTCTTCCCCTGTTTGTCAACGTGCTTAAGCATTCTTTCTTTTAGATAAATGTAGTCTGACATGTGGGGGCATTAATTTTTGGCATGTGGGGGCACACACTGTGTAAACTTAAACTCGAAGCAATAAATATTAAAATCGGTCCGCCCGCACCGCTAAAGGTGCATCCGCCCCTGGTTTCCCTCGTTCTATATATGTACCCTAGTAGTCCATAGATAGAGCAAGAGCCTCATTATAATATCTCCGCTCATATTGAATTTCATCTTCGTATGTCCGTAGTTTTTTTCCGCAAGGGTTTTCTATATTAAATCCTTGTCTCCTGTTCTTTTGACCTTCTATTTCTACCATACGTTTATAATAAATTGTATCAGAGCTCCAAGTTCAAGATCAAAACCTCTGCCGTAGGAGAAGGTGACTCCTAGGACGGCCGTATGGACGGACAAGATGACCCTACGTGGCATCCGTACATCACCGTAGAGGCATCATCCATGACGGCACACGCGCGGCATCATTATCAAGTTGCAGCAAATCCCTATCGTCTCATTGGCTCGGCCACCCGACGTGTTTTTCATGCAGTCGTCGAATACGAACCAGCAATTGATGTCACCAAGTCCAAAGCGAAGAACAGAAAATCAAGTCCGCTTCGATCTGCTGGTGTTGCGTTCGAGCAAATTGCTCTCTTCGACATCCTCGTCCCGGTCTTAAATCCAAAGCTCGGAATTCTCGCCGAAGCTGTTTGGGTTTTCAGATTGCAGCAACAAGCTGTTGTTACGGGAGCTGTGTCCCGTCTGCGCTGTGTCCGTGTGAAAGGAGGAGACAACACCCTGTGCATGTCTAATCGGATCAAAAGCCGCACGTCCCAAGAGGTCAAGACACGCACGTCACAAAGGAAGCCAGGAGGCTCTTGGCATCTTTGGGGAGATTGCCTGCCCTGCTATTTCTTGAGTTGTCCTCAAAAAGGATGGTTCCCAAAGGACTTACAATCGGCAGTCATGTTCCAATGTCTAAAGGTGTTCCACTTGTACTGCCAGGATATTGAGACACGGCTGATGTTCGAAGCTGGAGCTATGCTGAAAATTGAAAGTCTGAACTTCCGTTCAGAGCACACAACACAATCTACATGTGGCGCTTATGATCTCAGCATTAAACACCTCTCTACTCCGCAACATCTCAATGTCAGGATTAGTTGCAAGGGAGCGGATGCAGCGGGTGTGATGGCGTTGGAGGCTGCCATTAGGGATGCAGCCAGTCTGCTTCCCAGCCATACCTTATCATATTTCAGTAGATATTATGAGGAAGAGATGGTATATGATGACAGGGAGGGGCAGAGCACAGAGCAGGCTCTGTAGAACCGATATTACCAGATGAATTTACAAATTCTCCAGACCAATGTCGTGAACAATGTCAATCACGATGACTTTTTCCTAACTCATTTACAGATTACAGTTGCTTGCAGGTCCCGACTTCATTTACAGATAACGCCTGAAGTGAATCAAGTTTCGGACAGTTTCTTTCTAACCCCAGTAGTATCACACTGGGACATCCAAAGTTACCTCACTCGGTGTCTGGTTCCAAACTTCTCAGCACTTTGTTCCTGCAACACTAGAGGGAACGGCCAAAGGTCTGATATGGAATCCGTCAGCAGCCTCTCTATGCAAATAGGAGTGATGATCAATCTATTAGTCTGAACTCTGGTTTTTAGTTCCATTTATAAGTCTTCTGTACTCTTCTTGCATTGTTTGAAGTAATGATAACATATCAGAGACTTGAACTACAATATGTTCAGTTACTAGCCTTAAAATGTTAAAATTTCATTCTCTGTTATACATATGCACGTACGTGGAATGTTACAACTTACAACCACGCATTGCAGTTCTTCAGATGATACATAGATGGCGAGCAAGAACCTCGCAGGAAGTAGAGCAAGCTGCAACTGAACTGAATTAAGCACGAAGAACTGCTGCCTGCACTGCAGGTAACAAGTTTTCCCTGCAGTCTTGCTGACGGGAGTAGGTACACGGATTTGGTTGCTTTGATCACTCTATTCCTATCTTCATGCAAAGACGCACAAATCTTCAGCGCGTTCCAAAAAAAAAAAAAACGTGTGGTTTGTTGCCCAAGTATGATCGTCTCGACGTGAGGTAGAATACCCGAAAAGCTCCTAGCATTGGAGTCTGGTGTTCAGATTTAATTTGCTTTGCGCTTTCAGACTGCCTTTACTTGCTTCTTCTCTGCACTCGAATCTGCGTTCTGTTCCATGCTTACCGCGTGGTTAGTCGACTCATGATTCTACACCAGCGTAACCTTTGTTTACTAGCAGCATCATTGGCCAACGACATCGCCAAAGATTGTTTAGCTTGGCTCGAACGCAAGCATTGTATTCGTCCGGTCCGCATCTTGTGTGTTGTCAGTTGTGTGACCCCAGAGCAAACTTTTTTTTCTCGTTGCCTTCATGTGTTATACTCCCTCTCTCCGTTCTTTTTTACCTAATTTCTTAGAATTTGTACGTTAACAATCAATAGGCTTAGAACTATTTATATTGAATATACAAAGTTATATCTTTAAATTTGTTATTAAAAGTACTTTCATAATATTATAATTTTATTATTATATCTTAGTATAAAGTTATAAAAAGTAGTGAGACCTCGGAGGCCATAAAAATAAAAAACGTTAAATAAAAAAGGAACAGAGCAAGTACGGAAGAAAGAAAAGCATATTATTATTCTTTCTACTTAGGCTTAGCGGAGCCTGGGTCCTATCAATTATTCTTGCCGACATCCTAGCCACAACACTGCTTCCCCTCCTGTCTTCTCTACCAACTCCTCCCCCGCCCCCCCTCCAAAAAAAAATCTTTGCATTAACAACAGAAGGTACGTACTTACAACTATGCCATGGATTTTGTTCTTGATTTTCCATGAACATAGTTAAGGAGTGAATCTTCAGATATCTGAACCACCCAGAGAGAGTGTCCTTGGCAGCAGCAACTAACTTTTACCTCCGCATCACTCACGCAGTCACAAGCCACCCTGCGCTGATCCAGAAGCTCCACTAGAGCAAGAGATGGATGGAATCATGGTAAACGTTGCCACAGGGGTGATGTACTCACTCCTTGACAAGCTCACCAAGCTGCTGGGTGATGATTACAAGCTGCAGAAAAACGTGAAGCGCGACATCACCTTCCTGAAGGATGAGCTGAGCAGCATGAACGCTCTGGCTGACACAGAGGTGCTTGACCCACAGCAGAAGGAGTGGAGGAACCAGGTGAGGGAGATGGCCTATGATATCGAGGATTGTATCGACAAGTACATGCACCAGCTACACCATGAGCCAGAAAAACCTAGTGGCATCATGGGATTCTTCCTCAGGTCCATCGAAAAAGTGAAGAAGCTGGGGCTCGCCATGAGATTATCGAGCAGATTTCAAGAGATCAAGGCTCGCGTAACTGAGGCAAGCCATCGACGCAAGAGGTACAAGCCTGATGTGGGGGATAACTCAGGTAGTACCAACGTTGTGCTGATCGACCCTCGGTTGCCTGCCCTGTACGCTGAGGCATCCAATCTTGTTGGTATTGATGTTCGAGGGATGAGCTCATCGAGTTGGTGAATGATGGGAGGAGCAGTTGAAGGTGGTCGCAATTGTGGGTTTGGAGGATTAGGCAAAACTACTCTCGCTAACCAAATATATCAAAAAGTTGGTGAACAATTTAATTGTCAGGCTTTTGTTTCAGTATCCCAAAAACCCGATACGAGAAAGATTTACAGAACATACTCTCTCAGATCAACAAGCAAGGAGATGCATGTACTGAACCAGGGGATGAGGAGCAACTTATTAATGCACTAAGGGATTTCCTCAAGGACAAGAGGTATGCTCTCTGTTTATATTGCAAGTCATTCTAGGATTTCAAATTTTGTTCTGTATTCTAATGAATTCTACTAGTGAGACAAATTTATCACAATCTTTTTATCAGATGCCCTTAATTTATTTGTAACATTATCTCCATAATTAATAGACATCTTGTGCAATGTCATGTTAAATAGGACTATGAATTGATCATTTTTAACACATCTTAATTCTTATGCAATGAGCTATAGTTTTTCATAATGTGAGATGAATTGAATATCTAAGTTTAAATAGAATTTTATTTGGACTGTCACAATGAAATACTCTAAATTTTTTCCATGAACATGTATGCAATTAGGTCGACATTGAAATATTACTTTTTGGCTACCAACTATGTGATTTCCTTTTCATATTATCTCCTGTATGTATTTAATCAACATAATTCAATTGAACCAAAGTCTCTCTCATTTGATAGGTACTTTATTGTAATTGATGACATATGGAGTACCCAAGCATGGAAGTTTATTAAATGTTGCCTTGCTTGAGAATACTTGTGGTAGCAGGATACTAGTTACGACAAGAATTGCAAATGTTGCCAAGTCATGTTGCTTCCCTCGCCTCGATCTTGTGTATGAACTAAGTCCACTAAGTGAAGCTGACTCAAAAACTTTATTCTTTAGAAGAATATTTGGCTCAGAAGACATATGCCCTCTTCAACTAAAAGAAGTTTCTACTGAAATTATACGAAAGTGTGGTGGTCTACCATTGGCAATCATTACAATGTCTAGTTTGTTGACAACTAAATCACTTGCAAGAGAAGAATGGGTAACGGTCCTAAGGTCGATGGTTCAGGGCTAGAGAAAAATTCTGATGTGGAGGAAATGAAGAAGATACTATCTTTGAGTTACAACGACTTTCCTGTCCAGCTAAGAACTTGCTTATTATATCTAAGTATGTTTCCAGAAGACTATAAGATCCAGAGGTATCGTATAGTAGGTAGGTGGATAGCAGAAGGATTTGTCAGGTTGATGGCGGGAGAAATTTAAGGGAACAAGGGGAATGCTATTTTAGTGAACTTATAAACAGAAGTATGGTCCAACCAGTCGATATGAGGTATGATGGTAAAGCAAGGGCATGTCGTGTGCATGATATGATTCTTGATCTTATTATATCCAAGGCAGTGAAGAAAATTTTATCACTTTCACTGGTGACCCAAACACATATGTTGGTGTCACAAAATAAAATCCGACGACTGTCACCTTGACTACCGCACCCAAGAAAATGAGATAACGATGTCATCCATGGTTACTACTCATGTTCGATCCATAGCATATTTGGATATTCTGTACAAATGCCTCCTATTTCAGATTGGCATGCTCTAAGAGTGCTAGATATAGAGAGCAGTCGATGTTGGAAAATTGTGATCTTAAAAATATTGGGAAGCTAATCCAGTTGAGGTACCTACGGATGATGCACATGGCATTACAAATCTTCCTGAACAAATAGGTGAGCTACAGAATTTGGAAACATTGGATCTAGAAAATTACTAAGATAAGAGAATTGCCGGCAAGTATTGTTAAACTGCAAAGGTTGAAAAGTTTACGTGTTCTTGGGGTAAAGTTGCTGCCAGATGGGGTGGAAACATGCAAGCTCTAGAGTATTTATCAGGAGTATATGTGTACGCCGAAAGCTCAATAAATTATTTGCAGGAGTTGGGCAGCTTGACCAAATTGGAGAACTCTCGAGCTCTATTGGTGCATTAGTGACTCACACAGTGATAAAATGATGTACGCAAATATCTTGGCTTCGTCACTTCTCAAACTCTGTAGTTCAAAACCTTAGATGTTTGAATGTTTTCAACGCGTGTTTTTGGTCCTGCTAAAATCCCTTTGGATTCATTGTCCCTACCTCCTCAATCTCCTGCGAGAATTATACATCAAGATTTGTTGTTTCCAGGTGATTCCAGAGTGGATGGCCTCGCTGTCCAACCTCACTGCGCTACACATCACGGTTAAACGAGTGACACAGGAAACCCTCCAGGTCCTTGGGGACTTGCCCACCTTGCTAATGCTGCATTTAATTTCAGAACGAGTTGACCCTAAGGAAATGCTCATTGTATGCAACCAGGGATTCAGATGTCTAAAGCTCTTCCACTTTTTGTGTTGGGTCACGGGCGTGATGTTCGAAGCTAGGGCCATGCAAAAGCTCAAAGAACTCTGGATTCAAATCAGAGCACATGTGGTGCAATCCGCATGTGGAATCCACCACCTCTCTGCCCTCAGTACACTCCATGTTAGCATTGATTGCAGTGGTGCGAGGGTTGAAGAGGTGGAGGCGTTGGAGGCTGCCATCGGGCATGAAGCCAGTCTACTTCCCAAATCATGTCTACATTTTGGAAGAAGGAACGTAACAAAGATGGTAAAGGATGAAGCTGCCGGGACGAACATGATGAGATCCCCGCAGGGAGCTTAGAAGCCCAGCCCAGTTGTGCATATACATCTGCTACATCTAATTAAGGTATTATTAATTATTATACTCCTCCGATCCTCTGAGATACTCATCTATGTTGTTAAATCAACTAGAGAATGTTGTACATGGGATTGTACTTCTGTTTATTCCCCCATCGCCTAAACCGAGCAAACAATATGATACTATGTTTTTAACAAACTCCTAAATCTTATATGTTACACTGCTACAGTACCGATTCTACTTGCTTACATTACACCCAGTCATGTTTTAAAGGGTTTTGCTAGCGCCAGACGTATGTTCCCATCGTACGGTCCACCAGATCGGCGCAACAATTCCATACAACACCTTCAACAATTTTTGCACATATGTGCTACATTACAAAGTATTAGTGGCAACATTGAAAAAAGCATTTAAAATTCTCATTTTATCAATAGATTCAACAAACCTTAAGTAGCAATGGATGTCTTGCATAGTATAAGACTTTGATATATTTGAAAAGTAGCGTAGAAATCCGAACACAATTGAATCTAATTACAAAAAAAAGTTATACTACTGCAACATTTTAAAAATATAGATGCAACAATCAACAATTGTGTTTGCAATATTTTTTTCACAAAAACTGTGCAAACAAATAAGCCACAAAACCTCGGAAAAACTTGAAGAAATTCATACCATCTTAATAAACGATCAAATAAATTTGTAGACTTGTTTAGTTTGCGGCATGCTATGCTTCAAAACTTGCTCAAAACTCCCCAAAATAAACAAATCTATGGTGCTACAAATAGTACAACATTTAAAAATAAATACAATGTGTGGGCTTGAAACCATTAGCTGTCTCTCTGTGCAACAGAGTGCTCAATCTATTTGTTGCTTTGAAGATTTTGAATCCCATGTAGAAGGTTTCTGTATTATTCTTTTTTTTCCCCCGAGAATAGGATTTATATTATTCTAAAGATGCATTTGATTCTGTGTAATGAGAACAAATTAGAAACTTGAACCGCATTATGTTATGTTACTACTTTAGAAATTCTTGTAGAAGGTTTGGCAAGATGGATGCATAAGATGCAATGGGATCAGTGGTTTTGGCGGCGACACATAGGTCTTCTGGCGGTGAGGCATTCATGGCTGGCTAGCGTGGTTGGCGGTGTGCACATCAGCACATGCGCATGACGCGGTTGACCGGTGCGTGTGGCAGCAGTGACGCGGTTGCTTGGTACGAGGACGAGGCGGTGTGCGACGGTGGAGGGCGCAGCTGCCGGCTGTGGCTATATTCATTGTTTTTTTTTTTTTTGGTATCCATTCTAGTTGTGGTTTAGAATTTAAATATTCATGTTTAACTGGTATGTCTTTTACATGATAATGGATTACGTATAAGCACATAATTTGAAGGATATATACTATTACTCCTTTCGATCACAAATTCTTCTTCTTATGAGAAGAGTACAGTCAAACTTTCTTATTTTGAACAACCGTAATTGTAATATCCCTACAATTCTAATTGTGAATTAATTAAATGAATTAAATATTTCATATTATTTGGGCCTGTTGTGGCTACGGACCAAACAGTAAATATAGGGACTAGTAGAGTGAGTGTAGAAAATGAGTTGTCTTGGCTCTCTTTTGCAAAGGCTATATATATACATGACCACAAGGCATGATTACAATAATACCCCTCATAGTGGCCTACTATGCTGGAGGTGTAGATGTCCTTTTACATGCCCTATTGGACCTCTTGACCCAGTAGGCCGAATGGATGTAGATGGGGGCTATCCATACAACAGTAGCATCTCATGGTAAAGGGCTTCATCTCCTGCAGGGCAAAACCATGTCACCAGGCCTTTTGGCCCCCTCCGTCCCTTCAGCCTATTGAGTAGTTGGCTGGTATTATTGTAGTATGGGATACGTGTCCGAGGGCGGTTTGCGCGTTGTGTGTTATCTACTTGCGTGTCATCGGTTCCCATCGCAGTGCCACGGGAGCTTCGTCTAGCTGTGGAGTCTTATCCAACCATGGGAGCTCGTCGGCCATAGAGGTCAACTACAAGTTGGTGGAATGCGACACATCAACGACGAACAAGCAGTGGAGTGCGGCGAAGAAGGTGAACGGCATCAACACGAACATGTTGGGGCTGACTATGGCGATCGAAGAGTTGATTCGCTCACTGGTGCGCTACAGGAAGATCTCAGAGTGCGAATCAGTTCGTTTACCTCCCGCCGGTGAAACGGAACCCCAACCGATGGAGTCAGAGGCTGTCGTCTTCACCGCATACTTCGATGCCAGGCTCCGAATCCCTACCGTAGCATTTGTCAATGAAGTCCTTCGGCTTTATGGGCTGGATCTTACGCAGCTAACTCGCAACGCTATCGTCTGGTTGGCCGTCTATAGCTAGGGCTCGTGAGCGGAGACGGTGTGGCCAAGCCCGGCGCTCTTTGTCTTCCTCCATGATGCCCGGTGCCAACCAAAGAAGCTCGCCGAGGGCAAGTACTCCAACCTGGGGAGTGTCAACTTCATGCTTCGATATGGATGTATGAAGCTATGCATGGCAAATTTGACTAGGACAAAGTGGAAGTCGAACTGGATGCGATGGTGGTTCTACCACTGGACGGAGGCTGGCGGTAGTCTTAAGTGGTTGGGCCGCTTGATAGACTTCAATATGTCTTCGTCCATGACCCTCGACCACGAGGACGAGCATCGTGCGTGGAGGCTATTTGGAGTCGCCATCCGGTTCAACATGTGGGACCTTGTGAAGGAGTACTACATGGTCAGTATGTCCCTGTTGGCCTATTTGTGGTAGATCCAACCCGGCCCCGCTCGCGACGATCGCCTCCACCTTAGCATTGGGTCGCTACCGAAGCTGACTGCGTTAAATGGTATGTCTGCTATGGTTGGTGTTATGTTGTAGTTTGTCAGTGACCCCAATAGTCGCTTGTGGCAGTGCACTCTCTTGAGGACGCGGAGTGCACCGTGGTTGTATTCCTTGGCTCGTACATCACGAAGGTGCACAATCTATAAGCATCAGCGATATCAAACCTCAGCCAAGTGAACTAAGTGTGCGAAGCCCTCGGCATCCCCGTGCCAGAGATTAAACAGAGATCACAAATACCTGCATTAGATATCACTAAAGATCTACAACTACTAAACAACATCAACAGATCATATTCATACATCATAGTGAAAAGATATAAATCCACAATCTCACAATCACAAAATGCAATAGAAAATTAACAATTACTAACAGCAATTTAGTTGAACAATAATTGAGAATAACATGGTGAGAAAGGGAGAGGAATTGTACTGCACCAAGGAGGAAGAAGGGGATGAAGCAGGGGAAGCCAGAGAAGATGAGGCACCATGGTAAGAAGGTGTGGTTGTCGGAGGTGAAGAGGTAGTGTCGGCGGAGCAGCAAAGAGAAGAGTTAGATGACGGCCGGTGGAGGGAGAGGAGCTTTGTTGGCACACGGTGAGGAGGTGTGGCGGAAGGGAGTTGGGGCTATGGGTGGCCGAGAGGCGGCGCACAGATGGAGGGAGAGGGGTGGCAGGCCGGCGAGCTGGGTGTGTCGGCTGAAGGGAGGTGCGGTGGCGCGGCTCTAGCACACCGGCGGCCGAAGGTGAGAAGGTTGGGGGAAGGAGAGGAAGCACGGTGGTGGCGCTATGGAGTGGGATGGAGAAGTGGAGAGGCGACGGGTAGAGCAATGGGGTGGAGTTGGCGATGCATGGGAGGCCAACGTGTTGGAAGAAGATGGGTGGTGGCTCTTAGCGGTGGAGGAGTGGCCAGTGAGATGAGGGAGAAGCAGCGGCTGAGATGGGAGGTGCGGTGGAGCACCGTCGGCGTGGTGGACTGGGATGGCAGTCAGCGAGGTAAGGCCAGCCCTCGCTGGTGCCGGTCGTGGAGAAGAAAGGGGTGGGGAGAAGAGAAGCAAGAAAGACTAAGGAAGAAGAGAGGATCAAGAAGAAGAAAAGAAAATGACAGCCTGCCTTCTTGCTGGTGGCGGCTAGGGCTTTAGAACAATTGGGTATTTATAAATTTTGCAATTTAGTCCTCCATATTTTATGGAATTGAAAACATGTCCTTTTTCATGTATTTCCTTTTGTTCTTGCTCTCAGAAACTCCGATTTCTTCGCGGTTTGATCTTACTATTCATGACAACGCATACATCTACACGGAACTAACCCGGTAGTCCATATTTGAAGATTATGCGCCTCGATCACGTCGACCTGCGGAAAATTACAAAAATGTAAAATAGTCCAATTCAAGTAATTAATTATGGAAAAGCGTGTAAATGATGATAAATGGTCCCAAAATACGAAAAATAATAGGGTAAAATGACAAGAAATTATGTGTAAAAATGATGCATGTCAGCCACCCCTAAAACAGGGCCTAATTGGCTATTAGTAGGCTAATTATTTATAACCTTAAACACTAATCAATATGTAATGTCCTAAATCTTTGACAATTATGACTAAAAGAAAACAACAACAATAATATAAGAATGGTAATATTAATAATAATAGTAAAATTGATATTAATAATTAATTTGGGGTATGAGGGCTGGATGGGCTAGTCCTTCTAATCCTTGCTCTATAAGAAATAGTTGTACTCGGATTTTCCTAGGACTACCCCTCTCTTCCTAAAGGATAGTCGCCACCTTCCCAGGGGACACACCTCTCTAGGGTTTCTTCTTTTCCCCAGGGCTTTGCCATGGCTACTCAGGAGATAGATAGGGAGGCAAGGAAGAGACTAAGAAGGGGGAGAAGAATTCATGTTTTTTCTTCATTAGATCTTGTTTGATACGTGGGTAACCCTCCAATACTTTCACCATGTCATGTGGATGAACTTTTGTGTGAATTAAGTTGGTAATTAGGGTGTAACTAGCCATGTGGATCATGCTAATTCTTATTTAGGATTACTAGGTTTTTCTGGTTTAACGTAGTTTAGATCTAAACGATTTTTGAGGGGTTTTGAGGCCGAATCCAGAGAGGTGATGTATAAAAGAGTTGTAGATAACTTTTTAAGCTTTTCAACAAACTCCCATGGCCAGCAGCCCAGTTGTCCTGGTAGATTAGTAGCAACGTCTTCTCGTAGATCCCAAAGGGAAACCAGGCATTCATTAGCAAGCAATATGATAGTTAAATAACTATACATTTTTCAGGCATTTGAACAGAATTGTCACATGTTCTTGTTTGAAATTAATCCCTTGGCTGAAGTTTGCTGTTCCACGCTGTTTCCCAGTGGAGTAATTTTCAGTATAACGAAAATTAAAAAAGCCAGATTGCAATACACATGTTAGTGTTTGACGATTAGATAATTGGATTGAAAATAAGCTGTCTGCACAAAAATTACTGTTCAAACAAATTCCCGCTGTTTACAAGGGACAGCTTAACAAAAATCATCAAGCATAAAAAATATAACCAGCCCAGTGCTAATTACTTCAAATGATTACTCAGGAGAGGTGATATATTCTTTCAAATGATTACTCAGGAGTTTAAAAAAATGATTACTCAGGAGAAGTGCTTTATTCTCTGAATGTAGATGCATTATTCTCGATGCCTCTCAGTCCTTAATACGGAAAGCTATCATTTCCTTTCTCTTGTGGGTGGAGAATGACCATGCAAACCCAGCCACTGCATTTCAAGCAAGCGAGCTATCTGTTGTATTAGCCAGAGCATGCATACACAACGCAAGCACTTACTAGCTAGATGTATGGTTCTTGTCATTGACAAATGACAAAGCATGCATGCGTGCACTCCTCGCAATAAAAAGACCTTGGTGAGGCTACAGTCACTTGCATGCAAGCTCTCATTGCCTCTTTTTTGTCTTCCCAGCTTTGTCAGAGGAGCCCATTAGATGGTTGCAGTGGTCATTGTAGATTAAGGGGTACCAATGAATCCTCTTATCTGGGTTACATTGAGATGGCTCATCAGCTCATGGGTGTGCACCGCTGATCGAGGCAGGAAAGCACGTGACTGTACTGACTACTAATGGAGTGTAGGTGTTTCTTTTGGAACTAATGCAGGTCATCAGCATGTGTATTTCTCATGTGATAATTGGTAATTGTGTGAGTTTGCATCAGTCATCATTTTCGTCTTGCCGACATCTCTGAAACGTCAATCAAATCCCATCATCTCTCAGCCCGTAAAAGCCCAAGGCTTCAAAAGCGAATCGCCTCGTCTCGACAATTTTTGCCCAGAAAAGCCCATCTGCAACCCAGCCCATGCGGTCGTCCACTGACCCGATCGATTGTGCGGGGCCACAGCCGCCGGAGTTGACACATCGATTCCCGATCGACGTTGGGGTCCAGGCAACGGCCGCCGCCGGCCGTCCGCCCGGTCGTCCCCAGCATACGGTAACGCTGCATCTCCAACGCCATCGCCAACTGAAACGGAGAGACAAAAACAAGGTGTGAGGAGCAGAATTGGGAGGATTTTGGTTTTGGCAGGAGAGGAGGGAGGAACACGACGCCATTGCCATGGAAGAGGAGTAGGGGACGCCGGCCATCCCCGGCGGCTGCCCTCCGTGGCAAATTTGTGCAAGCACCCTCTAGCGCGCCGATCGCAAGAGCAAACCCGGGTGGCCGCCGCTCGCTAGCTCCGCTGCCCTTCGACAGTTCGACCATCCTCTCCTCGCCACGTAGAGACACGGTGGGCATCAGGTAGAATACAAAACAAGATGAGGACCTACGCGAAAAATATACATCAGTTTGACTCGATCTGGACCGCACAAGTGGATCCAACGGTTAGAGGACGTCCAAAATTGGATTACAGAAACGTTAAAGGGCCTCATTTGCAAACATATCACCTCGCTCACTGACATGTGGGCGCAAGCTATAGAGGACCCACTTGTCAGCTGTCCAGTCACAATCGCTTCTCCTCCCCACCGCCGTCGCGTGCGGCGGCCCAGCAAGGCGGAGAAGACGCCGCCGTCGCTGCATCATGGGAAAGAATCGGGAATTCGGGGTGGTGGGGAGCCGAGAGGAGTTGCCGATGCCCACCATGGGAGAGAACTCATCAAAACAGGTTCGCAGCTGAATCAAGTAGCATTGCAAACTGCGAACTGCTAGTACCATACAAGCACAGCATTGCAAACTGCAACCTATTTGCTTGTTTCTCAGAACTCGTGTCATACACAGATTTCCGTTTCAGAGCTTGCAACTAACATTCAGTATTTGGGCTGCATGCGAACAACTTACGAGATGTATGAGTCGTCGGATGTGCATTCCTGATGCCCCTCAATCCTATTCCTACGACGCGGAGAGCAATGTCGTCGATCTTGTGGACGTCCATTGATCTTGATGAAAGCCAGCCACTCACTCCATTGGCGAGGAAATTGAGCTAGTTGCTGTAGTTGCCAAGCACATATATAGCATGCTTTATTCCAATACAATTATATACGACACACTGTGGTGATGCCAAGGTTGGCCTTGTTCGCGTTAGCTTCTTTTCTAGCTTTTGTCTAGAAAAGTCAAAAACTGCTACAAACATTTAACTTCTCGAAATAGCTTTTTCACTTCTCTCATTACCATCTCATTCTGAAGATAGAGTAGAGAATCACGGATGCATTCATACTCTACTCTCACTTTCATCATGTACACATATCTTTCTTTCACTTGGAGCTCTCCTTTATTGTGATTCATTTCTTTTTTCAGCCTTTTCATCCGTTTATATGGGCCGCATAGAGCAACGCGGAGCCAATACGTTAGGCCTGGTTTGGGTCCAGCCCACCTTTAAGTCGAAACCGCCGAAGAGTGGAGGGGACCACCACGCAAATGCCATGGCGGCATGGCCACACCCACACCCACCATGTCGCCATGTCTGACTGCCTCCTCCCGGACCACCGCATCGGCCGCCGTCGCAAACTGCGTCATCCGGTTCCCACCGCGCGCCGCGCTGCCACCACGGCACACCCCCGTGGGCCATGGATCTCGGCTCCACTTGCGCTTGCTTTCGGATTTTGGACCCTCGGTGAGGTGTGTTTCGGTATGAGGAGGTCTAACCACGGCGCAGCGGCGGCGTGCGTGTTGGTATTCTCGCGCAGCGCCGCCGCCGGCCGACGCGCCTGCAACGTGAACTTCAAGCTATACCTGCTACGTGAGGTGTTCTTCCATCGCATCCCTCTGTTTGATTTACTGGCTGCATGGTGTCTTGATTTCTGTTTTTGTTGCTTGAATGGTGCTGATAATACATCTCTGAATCGAAGATAACCTGTGGGATCTGTGATATAGTTCTGTGATTGTGAATATAATTGGCCTCTGGGAGAACTATTCTTGACAAATCAATAGTATTATAGCCAAGTAATTGAGCTGTTGTTTTACCTTTTCTGAATCTTGTTCACCAGTACTATTGTTGATGTCTTTTTGGGCCCTTGGGAATGGATGTTCTATTCAACCTGATCATGATATGTAATAGGGAGGTGGTGTTGTCTTGGTTCACTCTGTGATATTGGGTTCTGTATGATAAACTGGTTTCCCCAGTTCTACCTGAACATTTCTTAGCTTTAATAATAAAGCTGAGCAACGCCTTTTGTTTGAATTACATTCTGCCCTTTCAGTTGAGTCAAGAAATATTATTCTGCTCTTTAGGACTTGAGTCAAAAAATATTATTCTGCTCACCTGCTATCTTAGTA